>SCDZ01000242.1:0-164019 GCA_004143845.1 Drosophila lacertosa | reverse complement strand
TTTAGGCTTTTAGCAAGTAATTTCATTTGTAATTTATCTTTGAATAACTCGAGTTGACACTCGTTAAGTCAACCGTTTCAAATAAATAAATAAAAAAAAAAAAAAAAATTAAAACTTTTGTTTTATTATTTTGCCACTTTCGTTTTTAAGTCGCAATTAAAGAAAATGTCCTGTGAAAATTTCATTAAAATTCCTATGGCAATTTATTTAATAATTTTAACAAAAATTTAAGCTGCTTGCTACGCAATTTGAAGCTTGTTAACATGACATGACAAGACACACACAACACACACACATACACACGAGTTTGTTGTCTTATGCAGATACCCCGAGAAAAGCATCCTTGGAGAGCGACTGGCTGGCTGGCTGGCTGACACTTGTCTGTTCTGCTCCGTCTGTCCTGTTTGTTCTATTTTCTTGTTATTGCCGCTGCTGCTGGCGCTGCTGCTGCTGCTGGCATTGCATAAATGCCTTTTAAGTCGCTTTAATCTCCTTACATTTCAAGTTGTTTGCTGTTACTGCATAATTAATTAGTGAAAATAGCAAAGCAAAAATAAAAGTAAAGCAAAGATGCGAGAAAAGCTAAAGAAACCAAACTTGGCAGCTTTTGATGAGTGTTGCGAGTGCCGCAAAGTGTTGCACACACACTTACGCACACACTCACACACACACACACACTCACACCGCACAGAACACTTGCCACTTGTATTGCTTGCTTTTGCCCTTTTTGGCCTGCTCTATCATCAGTTTTGTTGTTCACACTTTCGCGCTTTCAACTTCTTTTTTAGCTGATTATTTTAATGAAGCCTCTTTGCCAGCTGTCAAGTGTTGTCTACCCAAAGCGCAACCCTTTTCTCCCCCCGACCCATGCGGCGTATGCGTGATATATTATCAAATGTGGCATTTTGCAAAAGGCACTTGTGGCATGCTACTTACGAATTACATGTTGTGTAAATAGTTGAAGTTAACTTCACATACCTGCAAGCAAACAAGAAAGAGAAAGTCATATTAATTAAATATTTCAATTGCATAAACTTTTTAATTTAGATTAAAGTTAATTGAATAAAGTGTTAGAGATTGAACAGATAAGAAAAATAAACTTTATCCTTAGTTACACCTTACCGAAGGAGCTTAAATTAATGAGATTATATAAGAGAGAGTGTGTTGTAACTTATCATACATATATATATACATAGTTAAATAATTATTTTATAATCCAAGCCAGATCCTTTCACACAACCCTAATGACCCACAAATTGTAAAGCTATCAAGTTGCTCGCATTTGATAAACACCTTTAACATTTCCCCTCGCTACAATCTTGACTTAATTTACAGCCAAATTTTAGCTGAGCTCTCTGCGGTAATGGCCAACCTTTCTTCCTGGGGCCCACAAAATGCCAAGGCAGTCCTTTTCTGGGCTCGTTCCACGTTTTGCGCCATTGGCTTCTTTGCTGCTGTCATCAGCATCAACTCTTCTTGGCTGCCTTTTGCATTTGGGCTTAAGAGCCCAAAGCGCTGAGCTTCAAGCGCATTTAATGTGCACCCCACACACACACATACACACACACATATATATATATATACTCCTTTGCTAGCTTTCTCTCTCTTGGCCGCGCACTTTAAAATGTAACAAGAAAATTGGTAATTGCTGCAGGTCACACGCCGCTGCTGTCAGCAACGACTTGCGGCACGCCCACAGACGCCCCTAATGCCATTCTAACACACCCACACACACACACCCTCTCACAGCAAAGCACCGCAGCAGCCGCAACAACATCTTTGGGGCCATTAACGGCAGCAGCCACAGCAACAACAAAGGCAACAACAACAGTAACAACAACAACTTTGGCTTAGCGAGTTACATTAATGTCATTTCAGGTAGACTTCAGCTGGAATTCCGTTGGCGCCATTGCATACTTGCGGGCGCACTTTAAACTTGTTCAACTTTTTGCCACGCCCCCCACCGTCCAGGTGTCAATCATCAAATTTGATATGCCCTACTGCCGTTGGCACGCCCCCCGCCCCCTGGCCATCTCAAATCACAACAGGCACTTGAGCAAACTTGAGAAACTTACGCAACTGTCATAAAAACCAAAAACAAAAAAGGAAGTAATCAAATTGCTTCCAAAAATAAAATAAAGCAAATCATAATGTTGATTGCAACGAGAATACCCTGTGGATAGATTTGTGAACTGATTTAAGAGGGTTATTAAGACATAAAGTTAAATAGGATGGTGAGACTTAAAGTTAAATACATACAATTTTTTATGCTTAATATTGTTCTATGAATAAGATAAATTTAAAGCCAAATTTTTTCAAATCTTTGCCTAGGCTTTAATTCTTATAAAACACTCGTTAATAAACTGAATATACCCCTCGAACACACACAATCTTCTGCGGCATTCAAATACAATAAGTGCGAAATAGAGGAAAAAAAGAGCAGAAAGCTTTTGGGCGCACACTTTAAAACACATTTGAAAGGCCACATAATGGCAACTGGTAAAAACTGCGGCATTGTCTTAATGTGCCCGCCAGCCAGTCAAACAAAATAACAAAAAAAAAAGAAGTACTTGAAATTCATGCGAAACGCACAACTTGCTGGAAAGGAGGTGGAGTTGGGGGAGGAGCAGGAGCAGGAGCAGAAGCAGGGAGTTGGCCCAAATGGAATCTCAGCTTGGACATTTGGCTGCATTTGGTTTTTATGCGCCCTGTTCCATTGGCAGTCGTTTAATTTGATGGGCGTGTCACAGACGCCGCCCAAAACGGCAATAACAGAACTTCGTCACATGTTGCATTGGAGTCCTGCCACCAATCGAGCACATTTATTGGCCAGCGCGAAAGTTCGCAGCTAGTTGAGGAGATTATGTTCGGCTGCGACGCGGACGCCCGTTGAGTTTTATGTGTTTGTAATTAGTTTTTTGGCCGTCAGAGGGCGCGCCAGCGGAAATGAAATTGCTTGCAATCATTTTTCAAAAAATAGTAAATGGAATATTTTCCAAAATTGAAATTAGCGCCAGAGATAATAATAAACAACAGCAGGCGAACTGCCGGCGAATGACCTCCGTTAAGATGTTTACTTGAGCTGGGGTTGGCCCAAAAAGGAATTAGGCAAATTGCGTGGCGATTGTGGGCGACGAAGTGGGTGGGGGTGGGGGTGAAGTTAGTCGGACTTTTGGGGTTGGCCATTTACGAAATGTGCGTACAGCAATTTCGCTGAGTTTGTTGGTTTTTTGAGCTGTGGATAATTTTAATGAATTTCGACGTCTTAAAGCAAAATAATGTTGCTCACTTTTAAGCAGGGAGGCCAAATGAGTAGGAAGCGAATTCATAAGCTGCAAAGTGTTACAAAGTGTTAATAAAATATTTAAGTGATAACAAACTCAAGTGTTGTACTGAAGGTGGAGCTATTTTAAAGATTTGTGCTATTAACTTTAACTTTAAATTAACACAAAGTAAAATATGTATAAATAAGTTTATGGTTACATTTATTTTAAAACGAATTTGAATGTTTTTTTAAACGTTGCAAATTATATTTTTTCATATGTACATATAAAAACAATTGAGAACCTCACTTGAATTTAATTTATTTTTAATTCTATTGAATAAAATCCGCACGTTTATTTAAAAAACAAAATTATAAATATATTTATCAAAATGTTTTAGGCTTTTTATGTGTGCGTATCTTTATAATATAATTATCTGCTTTGGCTTTTAAGACACTCAATGAAGCTTACCAGCTGCCAAACTCTGCTTACAGTTAAAATATAATACACATACTCACACTCACACACACACACACACACACGACGTGGCACACATAATCATTAACATCATCATCATCATTAAATGACATTATGTAAATAAAACTGAAATGGGAAAGGCTGTCGCGCAGATTTAGCCAACTTTTCAATAGCATTACAAGACAACAACAACAACAGAAAATAAAAGAAAGAAAGTTAAAAACAAGTCACCAGGCAACAGGACAGAAGAAGACGCCTAATAAACTTCGGCGTGCCCATAAAGATGCGCTGACAATTCCCGCAAGGCAGGAAAAGATATATACATAAATATATATAGATATATATATCTATTGGTTTAAGCGTGTGAGCCGCGAGCGAGCAAACAAGGAAGAGCAGCCAAAGCTGCTCGTGAAACTAAGCAACAAGATTACGCATACGACGTGTGTGCGCGTCTGCAGCTGATAGGAAAACGGGGTGGGGCTGAAGGAAGGTGAGTGGTTCAAGGACCAACCAAATATAAGCAGAGGGGCAAGCATTGAGGTGGACAGTTTCATTTGTCGCAGCGTCTTCATTTCATATTTTTTTTTGCTTTTGCTTCTTTCCCTTTTGCCTCTTAAATGCCTCGCTGCGCGCAATGAATTTGTTATGAATTTATGTACCGTTGGGCGCAGGGGCGGGGCACGTGGCAGGCAAATGAAAGTAATAAGTTCCATGTGGCTGCCTGCACCACTCACAAGCGGCGCGGCGCGGCGTGGGGCAAGTAACAAACGTGCGACAAAGCGGCAATGATTATGCGCCGCGTAAGACAACAGGCTGGCGCACATTCCAAAAAAGGATGAGAAGGCGGGGGAGAAGGAGGGCGCAGGTTAACTCCAATTTGCCAGGGCACATAATGCCGACAATGCTGACAATGTCGTTTGGTACCCCTAAAAAGAACGAAGCACCCGCAGTGGGCGCGAAAAACATTTTCTATTTGGCATTGCTTTCGTTTTCAATTTGGATGCCGCCGGTTTTTACTTGTTTCCTGTCTCCTCCGCGCATCATCATCGTCATCAACGTCTCTGTCTTTGCCAGCGGCTCTGCAGCTGTTCGGTCGAGGACCAGCGGAGCAGGAGAAGGATGGCGGACAGAGTGTCCTGGTATATGGTACCGTAGCATACTGCGGGCAGATGCGCGCTGTGCTTTTCTCGGCTTTCCGTGAAAAACAATAAATATTAAAATAAAATTTGTTATGCGAGACAAGCAGACACGCAAGATAAAGGCGCCAGAAGGGCGCCAGGGGCTAGGGGGCGGGGCACAAGGCGTACAAATGTCGCGAGGTCGTTTCTCTGGTAAACGCTTTAAGCGACCTGACAGTAATTTTACATGTAATTTGAATGCTGGCCAGGTGGACCGTCCGACCACGTTGCCAGCAACAGGGTAGTTGAAATTGTTAAAAGATTTTTATTGGCTTAGTTACTTAGTGAGTCATCATCAGGCATTGAGTGGAAGTCTAATACAAATTTAACTGTCAAAATTTACATCTGCTGCATAACAAGTAAAATTTTACTATACCAATGCCATTAAGGGTACTCTCGCCAAACGCTTAAATGGATTAACGGTCGAGACAATTAAATGTCAGCTGCAACAGCAGCAACTCTGGTTAAGTAGGCTTTTAATTGTTGTATAAATAAAATATAATGCGATTCATTAAAAAAGAGTTCGTCTGCAGTCAGTTGGCAAAATGTGCAATTTTTTTTCTAGATGACAGCAAGTTCAAATTGATGTAACCAGGTAAAATCATGATTGCAAGCTACAAAAAACTGTTATTCGATCGTTTTAACGTGCTTTTCTACGTCAGTGTGCCCAAATTTTATTACATTTTTTTAAGTGTAACAGGCAATTATTCAATTTTTTAAATAAAAAAGATTTTATTTGATTTCCCTTTCAGAGAGTTCAAGCAAATTTAAACTTGCGTGGCTCAAATTAATCGAAGCTCTCAAGTTAAAATAAACTTTTTGCGTAAATAAATATAGTATGGTTCATGGTTTAAGTATATTTAGGAATTAAACCCATCTGATCTGATGATTAAAAAAAAGGTAGCTTTAAAATCGTCAACACTTGAACATTATTTATGAATTTAATATTAAATTATGCATTAAAGTCTAACAAAATGTAAAGCATACTTTTGACAGTCTTGAGCGAGTTCAAATAGTCTTTTAGCTGCAGTCAACAAAAATATCTTTACATTTAAAAGCCTCAGATTTAAATACAACACTTTAGTAACACATCAAGTTATGAAAAATAAGAAAATGTTAAGTTTTACTTGCGGGCGCCTTCGATAAAATAAATTGCAGTTGAGAACCAAAACATAATCTTCCATTCAGCTCAATTACAGTGGAAGAGAAGCCGCCACCGCCACCGAAAACACAATTCAAAAATTGTTTGCACAGCGTCGACACGCCACACGGAGCTACAACTCAGGTAGACGCCCCAAAAAAGAAAAAAAGAAAAAAAAACAGAACAGATACTTGAGCTACAGATAGAAGGGCAGACTGGCAACTGGCAACTGGCTGGTCTGAATAGTATGACGACGCTGTTTATAATTTTATCAACTTGTATAAATATGACAAATCGCTTTATGACTTCTCACGCAGGGAGCTGGACAAAAACGAAAAGAAGCAGCAGAAGAAGTAGAAACAGGAACAGGCCAGGATGGCGCCATGCTGATATGGAAACCCAGCCGGAGGCAAGCTTCAGCAGACACGCAAGAAATGCTGTACATACAACTAAAAATAATCAAGAAAAATGTTTTGCACTAAATCAGCAGCACCAAGGACACGAGCGGAGTTAAAGTTGGACTGGAGGCTGCAAAGGTTGCCCAGTCGAGTGTGCGTTCGGGGTATCATGGCAGCAAAGGAAATGAAAACCGCAGGCGTCACTCCATGGCCACTTCCCCAGCGTCTTTTAACTTGGCTGACACTCTCTCTCTCTCCCTCTCTTTTTTTTTTGCCTATTTTCTTTTGCATTTTTGCAGCACGCGGCGTATACGCAACGTCAACGCGCAGCTTATGCGCTTTTCCGCTTTTACCGTTTCGGCCGGAAAATTCCGACAGCTGCAGCTGTGAAGCACATTTGCTTGATGTTATCGGTGCCGCAAATGTTTTTTTTTTTCTTCTTTTATATATTTTTGCCCGCCTTCGCTTTACCTTCTGTGAAGTAATTTGCATAATTATTGTTGTCTCTGCTTTTGTTGTGCGTGTGTGCGAGTGTGTGTGTGTGGGTCCCTTGTTAAATTGAGCGTTAAATTTGTTGCTTAAATATTTGAGCCAAACTTAATTAGCGTTGGCGCACAAAAAAAATGCCCGGACAGCGTAAAATATAGAAATATTATCAGGGAGTGTTAAGGATTTAAGTTCAAGGATAAGCCAAGTGCAGAAAATGAGGAAAAAGCGGAAATTCTCTTCAGCTTTTTTTCTTAGTGCAGTCTTTTGTTAAATTTAAAAATATTCGGACAATGCTTTAAGCTAATATCTGTCTTAAAAAGAGTCTGAATTTAAATACATTCTTTATCTTCTTCTTTTTTTTATTTAAATGTTAATTCGCAAATTAACTCATGTGAATCTGCGCAACTTGTCGCCACACGCATCCATTTGATGTCAATTTACACAATTCACCCCTCGACTTGAACTTTCCACTTGCCACGCACTCATTTCCATCTAATTGCCATGTCTACGTCATAGCCATGGCTACAGTTAACGTCTTGATAAAAATACCTGCCCCCAGGGGCGGGTAACGGGCCCTGTTACATAATTTTGTCACTAATCCGGGCAATAAGATTGTTTAATTTTGCGCTAAACTTAACGCTTTCTTCGCAAGCTTCTTTTATTTTCTTTTCGTTTCCTATATTTTTTTTTTTGCAGCTTTTTGTTGTTTGCTGTTATTTTGCTGCCTTGGCACGTTCGTCTTTTTTGGGTGTGTGTGTGTGTTTGTTTGTTTATCTGCCCCATCCAGCAGCAGTTTCGGGTATCTCTCTCAGCCATCCCCCGTCCTGGCTGCTGCTACTGCTCTATGCGAGCTATGCAAATTGTGGCACACCTGCCGAGCAACAACAGCAACAACAGCAGCAGCAATAGCAGCAGTAGAAGCATCAGCAACAACAGAAGCATCTCGCATTTGGGGTCTCATGTGCATTGGCATACATTACCCCCTGGTAAATGTAACAATCTAGTTGGGGCGGCCGCTGCCCCTGCACCCTGCCCCATGCCCCATGCCCCTTGTTGCCTGCCTCCTGCCTTTGTGTCTTGGGCAAAGCCCCTGTAAAATGCTTTATTTGCACAAAAGCGTGCGCGCCCAGGCTACACATCCTCAACGTGTGTCCTTACTCCATACCAGAGTATGTGTGTGTGTGCGTGTGTTTGCCTCATTTCGTTTGATTTTGTGCTCTGCGACTGCTGCTGCTGCTGCTGCTGCTCCACTTGGTTCCACTTGGCTGGCAGGCCAGGCTGATACTTTTTATAGATTGCGCCGCCAGTTGCTGCGTCTTTTGCCTTTTGTGTGATAATAAATTTGCTTTGGTCTAAGGCAACAACTGGGGGATTGCAGCTACAGTTCCTTTTTACATACCCACATCCCTTTGGCACGCCCCCTGCCCTTCCACACCCACCTCCGCCCTGCTTTGTCTACTGCCTTTCATTTTGTGCCTTTTTCTTTCTTTCTCTTTTCTTTTTCTTTTTTTTTGGTATTTTTATGCAAACAATGCTCGAGTGTATGCAAATATTTGAGTTTTAAGTGTGTTTGCAGCACACACACACCCGCACACACACACACACACTCGCACACAGTTAGCATGTGTGCAAAATTAAAAAGCGACACAAATGAAGCAAAATGATATGACTGCAAAAAGTCTTCAGCCTCTCAGCTCTCGCCCTTCACAATGTTCATTTTGTTTCAATAAATGTGAAAATTATTAAATTAAGTAACTGCCTTCTCTTCCTTACCCATTTACCAGGTCCTTAGCTCCTTAGCATATGTGCCTCACACACACTCACACACACACTCGCACGCACTCTTGTGTGGGTGTGCCCATTGTTCAGCGAAAGTGGTTTTATGTTTATAAGCAAATAAATTACTGTGTAAATAGGTTAAATTCTCTCGCATGAGCATTGGAATGTGCGCTGCCATCAACCCCTCAGGGCCACCCCCTCCCACCCTCCCTTGCCATAGGGCACAAAATATTCCACAACTGGCGTCAGCTGCACATGAGAATTTACACATGGAATTTGGGAGTGCGGGTCTCTGTTTGTGTGTGTGTGTGTGTGTGTGTTGGATGGGGGTTATCTTAAGGGACCTGTCTTTCAATTCCGTGACGTTTAATGTGACAATTAAATTTCATTTTGTGCAAGACTTAAATTATTTTTGACTTAGGCACAGGCTGTCAGTAGGACCCCAAGGATATGTCAACAAAAACGAGCAAATCTCAGACAATTAAGTGAGGAAAAGAGTAAAGGAATTCAGTTAATACTTTGCAGAGGCCTAAAAATAGACAATGTTCTTTTGAGTGAGAGAAAAGGGCAACGTAATAATAAAATATTCATTCCTTGTGATATGAAAAGTGGAGATGGACATAAAGATGGATTTTTATTGAAAATAGAAACTTGAATTCAAGAATAAGTATTTCAACTTGCCTCTAATTACTTTAAATTTGATTCAGTCTTTTTTTAATATTTTTTTTTCAAAAGGAAACTTAAAGTTTGAACAATATAACTTTAACGGTTTTTTTTAATTTACAACTGTTTTGAAAACATTTCACATATGTTGGCCGCAATAAAAGTTGGGTTTCATTTTCACGCTTTTCTGCTGTTTTCCCCGCTTGACACTTGTGACATCTCATCAGGAAATGATGATAAATTTTGGTGTTCCCAATTCATATTTTTTTTTTTTTGCTTTTTTTGCAATGAGAAATTATTAAATAAAAGTGCAGAAATAATTACAAAAATGTGACAAGACAAATAGCAGCAGCAAAAGTTGCCGAAATTAAAGGAAAGTAATTAAAAAGTGCGATTAAAATCAGATGGAGGAAGGGGAAGAACAAGAGAGAGAGAGGGACGAAGCAAGTGCAAATTAAAATGAAACGAACTTGCGCAAATTGTTGACGCTTGCCATTAAGCTTAAAGCTCAGAGCTGTGCGCTGTCAGCGCCGAGCAGCGCTATGGAAGAAGTCGACGAAAGGATTTAAGCCAAAAATAATGATAATAATAATAATAATAATAATTATGAGTGAGAGACAGATTGTCACAAGTTGTCAAAGTGAATGTGCACAAGGCGTAATAAGCACGGAGAGCGAGGAGAAGGTTGCTCGGGAAGGGGCTTGAGGTGGGAAACTGGCCATAAGCCCGGCAATGGGAATGCTGATGGATGGTTTGTTATTGTTGCTGTTGAGAAAGCTGCCCGCAGATTGTTAAACAGTTTGTGAGGCAAGCACAGCGCGTGGCAATGTAAAAGTGTTGTGGCATGACATAACTTATGCATGACCTATGACCCATTTATGCAGCCATTGAAGAAATAAGAGTCTGCTAATAAACTGCAAATAGTTCTTACTTAAATTAAGTTGAGTTTAAATTAAATAGTAAGGAATTACAAACTCAGTTTAAAGATAAGTTAAGTATTAAGAATCAGAATTAGAATAAAATATAACTTAAAGTTATAATAATATGTCTCATAGTATTTAAATAAATAAAATGTATAATTTTTAGTAATTTAAATTTATATACTATCAAAAATTCGAGCCTTTTATTTAAGCCGCTTTAACGTAAATGCGCCGTTTAAACTATTCTTAATACTTTCACCTCACTTTACAAAGCGACAAAAGCCTTCTAATAAAAGGGGTTTACTTATGATGGATATACGCATTTTGTTATATTAACTAATCCCTGGAGAAAACAAACATTCAAAAGGCAGTTTCAAATCAAATTACTTTACATTATTCTAAGCGTTTCAAAGTTTCCATATGCGACCAAATTAGTTCTCACACACACACACACAGATACACACACAGCAGACGCACAGCTGTTGACATTTATGATGCGAGCTACGTTTCCGTTTCTACACGGGCACATGGCCCACTTGAGCGCCCGGCCCAAGACGCACACATGCACACTTCATATATTACTCATACGCAGCATAGGCCAAATTGTTTTCAATGAAGGTGCTCAACCCGCAAGAGAACTCGGCCTGACACTTGAGGCTGTCTGCTCGGCTTTAAGCAGGTGTGTGCGCCCGTGTGTGAGTGTGTGTGTGTGTGTGGGAGTGTTCGTGCGAGTGTTTTTATGCCACTCAAGTGTAAGGTAAACAAATACAGACACAATGCCGAGGCAAAGGACACATTTGCCTGCCTGCGCCACGCTCGACGTCTGCAAACTATTATAAATGTTGACAATAATGGCTTTTTAAGCCCATTTCCCCGGCACTGAGTGAGTGTGTGGGGTCGGCAAAATAAATGTCATTTAAATGAGCGCATGCATTAAAATTGCCCGCTTCGTGCCGCAAACAGTGCTTAGATAATCGGCTTGAAAGCAGGAAATCATTTTGTAACCGCAATCAATTATCAGTTGGCAGACGCAAAACGCAAATTGCCAGCCAAACGCAAGAAACAGCAAAAACAGAAATAATTCGCATTCATAATTTGGCATGACTTGTAATCATGTGGCCAAAACAAATTGCCAGCCTGTTTTTAATTGCTGAGCAAAGCTTAAGTCACTTCAACCATAGACGGCGAAAATCTGCTGGCTGCTGCTGCCATAAATCGAAATCGAAATCGAAATCGAAATCGAGGAGCTGCTAATCCATAATCTCCAGCCAAAAGCAAAAGCCACAGGCAGCATATGCAAATCATGTTTGACAGCGCAAAATGGCAAGGAAAAAATAACGGAAAAGAGCGATGAGCACTCACTTGCAACTGTGTGTGTGAGTATCTATGATACATGACTCTTTGTGCTGAGATTATAATGCCGCTGATTGTTTAATCGCTTGGAAAGTGATTGAAAAGTTGGCCATAAGTCGACGTCACGAATGGAGATAGCAGCACAAATATACTATAGGGTGTATGTATTAGTGTGTAGCTGTGTGTGTGTGTGTGAAGTGCGGTAGTCAGTGAAGCAGTCAAGTGTGACCAGCTTGGCAGGCTATCCATATTTACCATATGCTAAAAGATGATGAGGAAATTTCAGAGAGTTGATCAGCAACCAGGACAAAAAGGTTTCAAGAACTGTCGCTGTTATCTGAATACCTTCTCTTTTCAATAGTTGCATAGTTGTTACGCACTTTACAAGTAAGCGGTATATTTACATAACCATTCACACATTAAATTCAAAAGCTGAGACCTTTCCAAATGTTGATTTATTCAAATATACATACTATATAGATAAAGTAACCTATAGTTAGAGTAAGCATTCACAATGCATTCACTTGGTTTACCACACAATGGCAAATGCAACTCTGTTTGTGCAGTTACTTAGCTGCCAGCTTAGCTTAGCGCACTAAAGCTGCCTGCTACAAAAGCGCACACACTCGAACAATCAAATCGCAAGTGCAGCTCATGACGCACTTCGCAGATCGAGAGAGAGAGAGAGTGGGAGAGTGGAAGAGAGAGGGGAGCAAAAATCAAATAGAGTAGACAAAATCAATAAGCCAACATTTAAGTAAGCCGCTGTCACAACAATGCGCGGCTAATGCGACTCGGGAGCCACCCACCCACCCACACAATAACACACTGAGTGATATAAATATGCGCACATCTTGGCTGCGGCGCCACTTTGACGCGGCTATATTTAGTGGGGAATGGGGCTGGCTATATATCCAGCCTGAGCAGAGTAGTTATAAACAGTAAAACTGTCTAAAAACTGCTGGCACAATTCAAAAGGGATAAAAATCTCGCCCTAGCGACAGCCGTAAATCATGGGCGAAAAAAAAACCGTTGACTCGAGTTCCATTTCAATTTTTTTTTTTTCATTTTATTGCTGTCGTCACTGTGCTTGCTATCTCTCTCTCTCTTTCCCTCTCGCTCTCTCTTTATCCGTTGATTTCTCACTTTTGCCTACTTTACTGCGGCAGTAAACATACCGAAAATGCTTTTTGAATTGTAATTTTTTTTTGCTCCTACTCAGCTGCTGCTGCTGACGTTTGTCGCTTTTGTAGCCTCCCCCCCGATTCTGGGCAGCCAGCAGCTCGTTGCCTCTGATAAGCGTGATTGAATTGATTTTTCTATTTCTCTATATATATACATATATATATTCGTATATATATATATATATATATCTTCTTTTTGTTGCGCCACTTTGCTGATGGATATCAATTGAAATGCTTAAACAGTCGCTTTGCGCATTTTCAATTTTAAGCAAATAAGAAAAAATAAAATATATATATATATATATACATATATACAAGATATACATCTAAATACATATTTATTTGTTGCTTTTAGCTGAGCAAACTTAAATTGTGCTGTCAATGCTTTAGTGTACTAACATATTGATTTCAAACACTCACACACACACACAAATACACAGACTCTCTTCGTACGTCCTTTTTTCTAGTCCTACGAAAATTGTTGTTGCTATTTTGTGGCTGGGCCTCTAAGCAACCATAGCGGAAGTAATCCATTGATTGCGCATCTTTACCCAGAGTCTTGTCCTATGCACACACATATCCATGTGAATGTGTGTGCGTGTGTGTGTGTGTGTGTGTGTATCAATGTGTTATCATATTGGATTTGTGCTCTGTGGCACGTGTAGAAATTGTTTGTCATTGGCCTGATGAGTGTGCTTAAAATGTTATTGATATGGATATGAATGGGTGAGCTTCTCAGCCTGTAATAGTATTTGATAGAGGTAATTACGAACAGGCAAACATTTTTTGTGAAATGCCAGCACTAAGGTTGACAAATTGTAAAAACAATTACGATTTAGCTAACATAACAACTGTAACATTCAAAGACTGATAAAGTTTTCATGGATTTGTTTGTATACATTTCTAAAACATTATTATAAACATAATTTGCCCGTCTTAGCTTAAACCATCTCCCCAAGCAATTTTAGGGCCCAACTTTACAGCCAACTAATATTTTGACTAGGCTATGAGCTCATCAGCAGCAACAACAACAACAACTTAGACCTAGTTTTCCTGCCAATCACACACATATATAAACACACACACACGCACACACACAGAAACAGAGCGCCAACGTTTTTTGGCCGTTTTTCTCATAATATGCAAATTGAATGGAGGAAAAGCGACAATTTCCCTGGCCCGCAGCGACTTTGATGCCCCTGGCGTCTATTGTTTGCATTGTCGCTTAGCAAACAAAATTCAAACACTTATTCAAACATTTATCGATTTCGTTGTTGATTAGCATTTTTGTGATGCGATTGCTCGCTTTTCATTAGAACCAAAGACCAAAACAAACAACAATCAAGAGCATCAGCATCAGCATCAACAGCAACCCCAAACTTTTCGGGGGCAGGGGCTCCGTCCACCTGTCTAGGGATCTTTTGTAATTTGATGCGCTTGTCTTGTCCCTCAACTATTAAGTAAATTGAAAATCTCTCCCTTACGAACGTATTTCCTTTATTTTCATTTGGTTATTTTTTTTTCGTTTTTGGAGTCAAAATTTTACACAAACTGAGTCGAACTGAAGTTGAGTTCTAAATTACACTAATGGACACCGAAATGTAACCGAGCAAAGTTTTCGGATGAACTGCATTTGGGGATTGGTCATGGCATTTGTGGGCAGCAGCAGCAGCAGCAGCGACGTCATCATCATCATCATCATTATTATTATGGTGATTATTATCATCAAATAGACATTGCTGGGAGAAAGAGAGCACACACTAAATAGCTGCGCTTCAAGTGTTGCCACAAAATGTGTGCACAAGCAAACTTTTGACCATAAATTATGGCATTTATTCAAAGGCAAACCCGGTCAGCTGCAGACAGACAGACAGACATGACTGTCCAGAGATATCGCTCGCACACACACACACACACACCCACACATACTCAAGTGCTGTAGGACGTCTGTTGAATGTCCTGCCTGTGCCAGGGTTTGCACATTCATTGATTAGCCCAAAACTGAACTCCCAATTGACAGGCAGCTTCTGGGCTGGAGATTCTGGTTCTATTTCTGTTTCTGGAATTGAAGTTTCGACCACTTTGAAATTGAGTTTCTCATCATCAACTGCCGTTGACAGGGTGAAGGCGAAGCTAAGCCTGCGGCCCTCATGCAGGGCTCATTTCACAATGCCAACCAAGGCCTTAACATGTCAACAACAACAACAACAAGAACAGCTATGAAAAGCGCAGCATAAAAAGCGCAAGTTGCGCCAATGGCGCGTGCAACTTGAAGGCGCCTGCCGCATGCCGCAGCTTCATTAAAATTGCAGCAGCAGCAATGGAGCAAACAGTCCGAGGCGGGACAGGGTCTCAAATGGAGCAATAGGAGACGTTGAATGTAGAAGGGCCTAACGATGTCAGCACACAATGGCCGAGCAGAGAACGAGCGAATGTATGTGTGTATGGTGTGGGTGTGTGTGGGCTTATATGTGCTTTTGATTGTGTAGGTGGAGGCAAGCGTTCCTGCTATGAAAAAAGGCAATAGAAAATTCCACAATATACCCGCAGCATTTTGAAGCAGGCGCACCAATAGAACGAGATGGGGAATGGAGTGGGCAAAAGGAGGCGACAGTCAAACAGGCGATGCTCGAATAAGACGGCGACATCCTAGCACAGTCGAAGACATCGCGGCACAGTGGAGTTAATAAGTTTTTGTAGTCAATAAAAAATATAATTATTAATTCATAATTAAATACTTCAGATATAAAAATCGCTTATTAGATAATCAATATTTAATTAATAATATTATTAAATATTGATTATCTAATATTGTATTATTGTATTATGTATTATTTATAAGAGAAAAATTAATTTATTTTAATTTTTAATTTAATAATTTATTTAATTATTTTTTTAATCTGTAATCATAATATAAGTTTGTTTATAAATTATTAACCAATTCTAAGCTTAGCTATTCCCTAAGAATATCACCCTCATTTATAACCACAAAAAAGCTATTTTTGGCCACTGTGCAAACAAGGCCACGACGCCAACGACAAGTCGCGTGACCTGAATTATTGGTGGCATATTGCCACTCATTGACTTTGCCGCAACGCCGGCGGCAAAAGAAAATGCTGCAGTCGAAGACACAGCGCCAGCGTGGGAAAGAGATGGACCTGAACAAGAAGAAGAAGCTGAACAAGGAGCAGGCGCAGCGTGAACTTAAAGCACTCTTGGCAAACAATTTGCGACGCTTTAATCAATTTCTGCTCAAAAATTTAACAGTCAAGACAATGAAAGCCAGCAGCAGTCAACACAAGGACGACAAGGCTGACAATTGTTTGTTGAGTTTGTCAAGTGTAAAAAGTCGAAGACGACGCCGCCTTCGCCGTCTTCGCAGTCATTGTAAATGCAACAGGAGCTGGCAAACTCCTCCAGCTGGTTGTTGGCTGCATTTGGAGCCTTGCACAGGCTCCGGCTTTCTATATCCTTACAAATGTGCCGCTGCTGCTTTGTTTGTTTGTCTCGCTTTATTTCTTGCACCGCTTGCCGCAGTTGTCGACAATGCGGTTTAATAATGTGTAAAGTCAAAGTTATTTGATATGCCCAAACACACACACACACCAACACCAATACACATATCTCCTGGCTTTCTTCTCGTTGGCACTTTGTCATTGCACACACACACACTCACACAAACAAGCACACAATTCTTACGCTTGCTTTTCTTCTTTAAATTTATTGGGTTTTCTGTCTGCCATTATTTGTTAGGCACTCCATTCTCTTCGCTCCTCCTTGCCACGTTCCATTTCATTTCATTTCATGCCATTCCATTCCATTCCATTCTATTCCGTTCGCTCGCTTGTTCGACCGCGTTTTCCGTGCCGCTCCGCAAAATTGAAAATAAATTGAATGACGTTTTTATTGATCCCGATTTTCGTTCAGCGCTCGAAGCGTTTTTCCCCATCTTCATCTTCATCTTCTTCTTCTTCCACCACTAAAGTTACCCATTTTGACGCTTAGCTGTCGTTAGAGGCTCTTCGGGTTGGGGGCGGGGGCGGGTGAAGGGGTTGAGGTGCTGTCTGACAATGAATTGTTGCGGCTGGAAGGCTTAAAGCTTGAGCAAACTTCAAATCATGCTCACAACTTTTACAATATATATCAAAAGCTGTATAGAGATACTTTTTAAATATGCAACTATTGTTGCTGATCTTTCATGTAAGGTAAATTGATAGGTAAATGTCTTTGTATGACAGTAAATGTATTTTATGATGCACAACTTTAATTAAAAGTTGTGTTTATGAAGAACAACAATAGACAATCATTTTTGTATATTAAACATTCTTTTTGCAACATTCTTTTCTCTTGCCTTTCAAATCATATTTGGCAATTAACTTAGTATTCTTTTGCGATTTAAGGCTAATCCAATTTCAGACAAGGACAAATATACACATACGAATAATCTATTAGGGAAACCTTTCAGTACTTCTATCCCTTACAATCCCCATTCCTTTGCATGTCCGTTTGGCTGACAAACATATGAATATGGAATGCATCAAATGAAATGAACTTTTGGGCAAATCCAATGGAAATCAAAAATTGTTGACAACTGAAAGCCAGCAAAAAGTTAGCTGTCCCGTTTGGCCTTAACTTATTTTCGTATGCACTTTTGACACTTTTGTTCGAGCCAGTGCATTAACGCCCATAACATGGGCGTGGCACAGCGCATAAAAACTTACTAAAAAAAAATAAAAAAAACACAAGAAAACTAGAAGAAGATGTGAAAAACTTGTGACATTTCTCAGCGATAAGTTTTGCCTGAAAAAGCTGCAGCTGAAGTCGGCGCATTTATATTCATCGTGGACGGGCATTAGTTTTTATTTGCCTGGCCAACTTTTGCAACCCCTTGCGATATGAGACGAAAAGAAATGCAAACGGGGGGAAGCTGCAGCCAAATTTGTTTGTTGGTCAGGGCGCAGCCAAAAAGGAAGTTCGAGTTGGAGTCTAGAGTCTGGAGTCTGGAGTCAGACGGCAATTTGTCAGGCTCGTGACTGTGTTTAGCTTGTCGTACCCCGCCCCCTTTCCACTCTCTCTCTCTCTGTGTGTGTGTGTGTGTGTTGCTTCATTTGTTGGCTTAAGTAACTTAACAACTTTACGCTTGCAACTCGCGTACGCGACGTCCTCCTCTTGTTTATATTGATAATGTGCCATTTATTTTATTTAAGACATGCCATGCCCGCTCGATTTGCCGCTGCAGTCACGTTCCGGTCGCAGGACGCCCGGAAGCAGCCAGGACGAATGAATTGTGTAGGTTTCAGCAACTGCGAAATGACTGCACAGACTGCACACATGTGTGCAAAGTCCTCCCACCGTTCCCAGCAGTTACTTTTGCTGCGCAAGGACATGCCACAACTGCTGGCTGCTGCATAATGCATTAAGTGCTGCAGCTCCTGCAGGCGCCTCCTTCTGACAACCAGCTGCTGAGTTATTGACTTGAAGTTTGTTGCGGAATTTGAAAGTGCAACGTGTGTAAGGCATAACAAATTAGCGGGCGTCTCCTCTCGCTTTGTATACATATATATATATATATATATATATATGTGTGTTTTTGTGTGTGTGTGTGTGTGTGTGGGGCAACGGCCACTTGAACACAGATTTTCGCAGAGCTTAAGAGGTGGCGGCTATGCCGGAGATTATGTCGGATTGCTCGTAGCAAGCAGACATGTGTCACCCAACAGCAGCTGAACGAAAGTCTACATTTGCTATTTAAAGCACTAATTAAGTGGAATTGCAAGATGAATAAAAGCTGACTGTTTTGTAACAAGCATAAGCTAACAGAGTTGCAATTTGGTGCAGTCAGTTACAAGTTGGTTGTAATTCACAATTTTATTATTAAAAGAAACTACTAATCAGTTTTAAAGCGAACTGGTTTAAATTGTTTTCCAATTATATACAGAAAATAAGACCAATTAATCAAGCCAAACCTAATAAACGCTTGTCAAAAAAAAAAACAAATAAAAAGCAGAGTAGAAAATAGTTTAAATATTTCCCCAAAAAATAAACATTGCATTTACTTTATTTTACATAAAAAAATGCAACAAAAAAGGGGTTAAGCCCAAGCCTTAAGGCTAATCGAAAAACAGCATACTTGCAGCCATGTTATAAACATGAACTAAAAACTAACACCTAAACTTTGTTTATTTGCCCGTACATATGTTTCTGTTACAGTAATCAATTGTTAAATAAATGCTGCAGGCTAACAAAAATATTTCCGATTTACACTAATTATAAAACCAACTTTTCAACAGCCATATATATTTGTTATATGTTAATCAATAACATTATTAAAATACTGATTTTCTTTGATGCAAATTATTTGTGTGACCAAACCTATTAAATTTTTGACCTTTCGACAATTTTGGGTAACTGCACTTTAGCTTTTAACAAGCATTCGATGGGTTCATCGCAAGCTCTCAAATATGTATTATGACTTAAAATAATTTTTTTAGTTGCGCTCACGCAATTTGCAATTTCTTTTGGATTTTTGGCTGAAAGCCGCAACAAAGTTTTGCTTACTTTCTTTCTTGCAACTCAATTCATTCATTCCTTCATTCATTTTTAGCTTTACTGCTGTCATTCAGAGAGCGCATTTTAAGCAAACTATTGAGTCAAGTTGAGAGCTCCTCCATTTCGCCATTGTGCGCTCTATTTCGCCACTAGTTGGCAGCTTTCAGATGAATATTTTTTTATTTAAATTGGATATTCTTTTTTTATATTTTTGGGCTGGGATTGTTTATTTTTGCGATAGAAATATATTTATATAAATGGTGATGTTGGCATGCCTTTGTGTGTTGCTTATTATCGATTTCAATGCCATTCTAGTTTGATGGCAAATTGCTTTCGCTCAAAAGCAAACTTTGAAGAGAATATATATATATGTATATAATTAAAAATAATTGGATGACATTGAATTGAAGCGAGGGCTGGAGAGACAGTTGCCATGAAGTCAGTTCCTGTTGTCTTTAAAATTTAATTACCAAAGTATTTCCGACTGACACGAGCCGCAGGCGGCCGGAAATTCGAGCGTCAACTGCAAAATGGAATAGAAATAAACAACGTGGCGAACAACTAAAACAAAATAGCTCCAAAGTGGCGCGAACATTGTTTGGTTTTACTTTCTGGATTCTGGACGGGCCAACAGTCCCCTTAAGGCCACTCGCTGCTTTGCGGCGGAAGAGTTGCCATTTTCATTTTCTTTTGCGGCGCGCAATTTTCTCTTTTTTTTAAAGTTTTTTTTGTTCTTTTCTCTTCTGTTCTGTTCTTATTATATTTTGTATTTATTTTGTTTTTTATTTTGAGCTGAGCCCCAGCTCATAATTTGCATGGCTTGAAACTTGACTTTTGTTGCCCGACGAATGCCGCGGGCCCTGCGAGGGAAAATATGTTGCTGCAACGGCAGCGGCGGCGGCGTTGGCGGCAGTGTTGAAAATATAATAGAAAAATAAGGTGCCACACAATATGGCCGAGAGCTTTACAGTTGGTTAAGTAGCAAAAGCGCGCGAAAGGCGAAAGGACGCAAAAATGCGGCCAAGCCAGCCCAGCCGGATAAAGTGGCACCGAAACCAGCTAAAGGCCAAAAGCGGGACGTGGACGGCGCCCGAGCATGGCGTGAAAATTGTTGTGACAAGAAAATTATAAACCGGAAAATGTTTTATGTTGTGGCCATGGCAATTTTTACTCCTTGCGAGTGTCCCTCCTTTATTTTTTACTCCTTGTCTCGCCTTTTCTCGCTTTTATTTTATTTTATTTTATTTTTTCTTTGCAGCTTGTGTGTGTGCCATTTTCAGCTGGCTCATTGTGGACAAATTAAATTGAGAGGAAATTAACAGTAAAATGATGCCAATTTATATTTTATAAAAGGGTCAACTTCTTGCTGCTGGTGCCGGACAATTTGCCGAAAACAGCAAAACATGAGCTGGATCAGCAAGGATAAGCAACATGCCCAAAGGAAGGCAGCTCTTTGGGCGATTGGATTAAAGTCAGTTGTGAATAAATCCAGATTTGCCTAAATGTTATTCAAAATGCTAAAATCTATTTTAACTTAATGTCAAGCGGATCAAATCAGTTAAAGTTAAGTGAATGCTTTTTTTTTTCTACTTGAAAGAAATCTTTCTACTAGATCAACATGAGAATAACATATTCACCATAAAGCACAACAATCTGCCATTGACCTAGTTTGTGAAATATATAATTTATTGAAACTTAACTTTTTTAAAAGCCTTTCTATCAAATACTTTTTTCTCCTCTCCCTTCTCCTTCTTGCCCTACAGGAAACCTCAGCAAATGCCATTAGAAAGTCTACAATGCGGCAACTTAACTATAAATTAGTGTCGTGGCCACATGGAAAAAGTTGTCGCACACACACACACACCCACCCCCACGCGAACACACACACACAGACACATGAGTTGCCCGTAGGCCTCTTGTCCTTAAACTGGTTGGCATCCATTATATGCTGGTTACTTGCACGTTTAAGTTCGTTATACATTTAAGCCCAACTTGCCGCATGCCTCCCGTTTTGTGTGTCAAGCACACACACACACACACACAAACACACGCACACCTACTCTACTGGGGAAAAAAGAGGTGAAAATGAGTACAAACACACTCAGCTACAATTACAACACTCAAAGCCCGGGAAAAAAAGAAGAAAACTGTGCATGTCATGCGGCTGGGCAAAAATGAAAGAAGAAGAAATAAAAAAAGGAAAACTCGCTCAGCGAACCAAATTGCTCGGCAACTTTACTGCATAGTTAATTAATAGGATAACACAATTAATTTGTGGGCAATGAATGTCTGAGCTTTATTTGCCGCCAGCTGCCTAGCGGGCAAAAAACTTTTACCCCATGGGGTATACTGACAACGCCTCCATAAATTTAAATGTATATATGTATGTATGTACGTATATAAGTGTGTATGTGTTTGCATGTCCTTTCGCTTTTCATTCGCATTTTGAGCCTGCAGCTGTTACAGCCTGTTCATTTTTGCCCATGTTTATGTGGGTAGCCATATCAGAAAGTAGCTTATCACTCGCCACAGCTGTGGCCTGGGCCAAGTAATTGCCAAAGGTTTAAGAGATTTCCAGCTTAAGTTATGCTTGCAAACATATATAATAATCTTAAGGACGCTTAAGTCTGCAACTTGAGCCCCAAATTTCACAAATTAAATTGCGGCTAAGACTGAAAAACTATGAATAAAAAAAATGAGAAATTCTGTAAACTATGTGAATTTATAGTTTTGAATACTTAATCATTCCATAAGCTGTTGTTAGCCATTTTTGTTAAGCGAATAAGACGGATAACTGTCAAATTAATATAGCTTTGTTACTTCCTGAGAAATAAGAAATGAGCTCATATTATGGAGAATATTTAATGTTTAACGATAAAACCTAATTGGTTTATTCGAACCTCAAACGAAAATAAAGCTTACCAAAAAGAACAACGAATAAGTTCGGACCGTGTTTAAAGCGGCATATGACAAATAATTATCATTTTAAGGGACACGGAAATGCTTTTTATTAAAGCATTTGTCAACACACAAAAAAAAAATGGGAAGACGAGACGAACAAGGACTACTTGAAGGACCCCAGCCTCAACTGTGGCAGTGGCTCAATTAAGGACGCTGCTCGTGAGGACAGGCGTGAAAAGTACAAAAACAAAAGCGCACCCCAGAACAACAACAAAAACAATAACAACAACTACGAGCTCCTTACAAACATCAGTTTTAACTATTGTTTGCACACTCGACGCGGGACACTCGGCAAGGGGGCGTGGCAGGGCCAGGAGCTGGGCAACTTTAAGGCTCGACTCCACGCTTTGGGGTTTTGTTAAAATAACAAAAGCGGCCGCCGCAGCCGTTAACCAAACAAGTGGCAAATGGCTGACGCCTAAAAAAAAAGCGGCGACTGCGAGAGAATTTTCAAAACGTAATTTTTTATGCTGTCACAAATTTGACGATGATGATGATGATGAGCATAATAATGCTAATAATGACGTTCGTGGCGGCATTAAACGAGTAGTATATATAAAATACTTTACTTTATGTTGCCATTTTACATAGTTGTTGTTGTTTCTGTTGTCGTTGTTTGTGTTGCCAACATTGTTGTGCACACATACACACAAACACAAAAGCTTAATAAAGCAAACAACAACAGCAAACTGGGCAACTTAATTTTTCCGCATAGCCCACGACATTGTCAAGGTATTGTCGCCCTTTGTTTTTCCTTCATTGTTGTTATTGTTGTTATTGTTGTTATTGTTGTTGCTGCTGCTGCTGGGGACGTCAAGCCGAGCGAAAAAAAAGTGCTGAAAAATGGCCAGATATGAAAAAAGGAAGAAAAACTGCGGCGCACTTTTCTCTTTCAAGCTTTGACGCTTTCTGATTTTTGCGTTGCTTTTTTTCCCAATTTTTTTTCACAGCTAATTTTCCGCGTTTTACAGGCGAAAATTCAATATTGCCTGGAGAGGTTGCATCGGAAAAGGGACGCCATAAAATATGCTTTGATTTTGTCTGGAACAACATAAAAAGAGCTTAGAAAGAGGAGAGTTCATGAAACTGATCAATAAAATGAACTCTTTTGTATTGACAATAAAAACAATAGTTTAAAGGAAAGTATGGGAAATATAGTATTATATTTAATTTAAATAAAAGTTTACTAATATATAATTATATTATGTTTACCTTGTTGTTGTCCATGTTTAAAAGATGCGTCGCCTAAAACCACTCAAATATGATAGTAAATTTTATTATTTATAATTCCATTAAGGACTTTGCTTTGCTTTGCACTTGATTTTAATAATTATGATATATGTCCGATTTATACCGAGATTGAGTTCATTAACTTTTGATTCAAAATTTATTTTAGTTTTCGATTCGTTCTTTATTTTTTATTCGAATTACTCGAACCTAGGAAGGAGTCTCTCTGGCGCTAAGCACACCCTCTAAAACAAGCACGTTCGCAAGCGCAGAGACAAAAGCTGCCAAGCTTTCAAAGGATCTCTCTTTCTCTCTCTTCTAGGCACAAAAGCGCACAAGGCAGGCGGTGGGCAGCAGCGTTGGCAAACAGAGAGAGAAAGAGACACACACAGATGGAAGGGGAGACAGAGACAGATATAGAGAGACAGCCACTAAGCTTCAACTATATGTAGATATAAAGCACAGAGTACATACCAAAAAAAAAAAAGATAAGTTTAAGCACAAAAGCACATACAACAAAAGCGCGACAAGATCAGTTTTTATTATTATGGGGCTGACCCTTAAATGCAATGGGTTTTTTATTTTTGGGTGGTTGGATTGGCGGCTCATTGTTGTTGTTGTTGTTGTTGTTGTTTGGAAGGGGGGTAGAGTACTGAAGCCATGATGGATTAAAGTAAAATATATATATAAAAGCTTACAAGCTACATTCCATACATATACACGATATAAGCAAGAGTGGTAATGGGTTCATGTGGATTTTTAGGGTATTTGGGTTTATTAAGGATACTCTAGATATGTTATGATACTGACCTTGATACTGTCATAGCAAGCGGTAACCTTGCCGTTCTGCACTTCAACATTGGCCGGCGGATGGGCGAACTTGCACTCCGTGTCCTGGCGCGAACATTTGTTGCGCTGAAACTCGCGGCATACCTCCAGCTGCAGCCAGCGCGAGTCCTTGCCATTGAGCAGGCTGTTCATATTAACAACGTTGGCCATCGCAGCGGCAATTTCTTCAGTATTACAATAAATATATATATATATATATATGTGGTGTGTATATATAGTTTTTTCACTTGTATAAGCTGGGGAGACTTTTTATATAGCTTAGCTTAGCTGGCGACTAGAAAATGTTGCGCGTTTTACTTTATGACGTTGGCTTTGAAAAAGATTGTTGTTTACTTTTGTTTTTTTACTTGTAAAGACAAACAGCTCTTAGCACAGATCAGCACCTATATATATAAATATATATATATTTAGCATAGATGGTAGCGTTTTGTATGAGTTGTTGTTGTAGCGTTTACACTTGTTTTGTTTTTTTTGTTTTTTTGGTTTACAAAGCTTGGGGATAGCTGATAGCTTGGGGATACTTGAAGCCTTTCTTGGCTAAGAGTTGTATAGTTAATTTTGATTCGAACGAACGTTTATATATATGTATATATAAACACGCTTTAACTTTATTATTGTTTGTAAGTTTAGCAGTTTTTTATTTTGTTTTGTTTTTTTTTTTTTATATAAGCTTTTCTTTATTGAGCATACGCTGATTTTACATTATCTGAAATGAGAACAAAAAAGAGAAATTGACGTTTAGGATTATACCAAACATTTGGTTAACGCTGCATTTTCGATAAATTTCTCGAGTACAAAGTCATTTTTGAAGTGGACAAATACACGCGCAAGACAGAAACAGAGATAGAGTGTGTGACAGAGACAGACAGAAAGACAGAGCATTTGTTGTGGGTGTATGTGTGTGTGTGTGTGAATGTGTGTGTTTGTTTGCTATACTGATCGAGTATTTTGTTAGTAGCGCGCAAATCTGAGCTTTTGTTAGTTTTTAGTGTGGGGATGCAAATGAGCTGAATGTGAGTTAAATGCAATTAATTTAATTAAAGTTAACCAAATGAAATAATAAAATTAAGATTTAAATATTAAGTAAACGTAAGTCAAATGGATTTTACCTATTTTATTATACAATTCTTATCTATTCAGTCTAGAAATTAAAGTTCAATACAATTTTAATTATAAAATTCTGTTAATATCGCTAATAAAGTCAAAAGTTTAACCTCTGCTTTCAATTTTTTAAACATGCCCAATTTTATAAGGAATTTTCAAAATATTCTCTAAAAAACGTTTATAAACTTATCTATAAATGCTAAAGTGAAATACTATCATAATATATTCCGTAGCTAGCTATATTCTTTGTTTATTTATATAATTTTTATATACTGAATTAAACTTTCATCTGAATAAACTTTTAAATTTTTATTTTTCTTTTTTAATTAGTCAAAGCTGATCATTCTACGTTTAAATATTTTTATTAATTATTTTTAAGTCTAACAAAAATAAATTGTAAAAATACCTAGCTACAAAAACCAATAACTAAAATATGTTTTAAAATATGTAGGTAAATTTTACAGTGAGTTTGTTTATCTTTCGATTGAATGAATGGCTTATTGTATAATCACTAGGGTAATAATTGTGTGTGTGTGTGTGTGTGCATGTTTAAATGGCAATTATGGAATAAATATATATGTCTAGATATAGAGCGTGAGCAGCAACAGCATCAGCCGCATTGCAGCCAAATATGCCAGGCAGGCAAACAGGCAACAGGCAGCAGGCAACAGCCGCAGCTACAGAGTTGCCACACTAAATAAATTGTTTTTGCTGTGTGTGTGTGTTTTTTTTTATTCGTCAGACTCGTTGCGCTCTATTGTACAGCGAGAAAAACCAAACCAAGCACGGCCCAAAACAGCAGCAATGCACATTGACAAACTACAAATAAAGTGCGCCAAGTTTTTCCATTTACAAGAGATTATCATATATAGTATATATATAGTACTTATATTTGGTATCATTTTTGGTTTCCCAGCGGCAATTGGATTTTTTCTTTTGCTTTTAGCTTTCAGCGTAATGTTAAACATAAAAATACCAACTAAAAATAATATTTCTTATATCATGATAGCATAAGCAACATACAAATAGAGACAGAGAGATGGTGAGAGAGGGAGATAGAGAGACATTTCTCTACATTTATCAATATAAATATATATTTGACTTATTGCGCTGCAAATCTTCTATGCAATCTAATTTTAAATATATATATATATATACATATATATATATGTATATATATATAAATTTTATCGTGCTTACTACGCGTTCTTAGCAAAGCGTATAAAAAAATTGAACGCACTTACCGCTTAAATTGTTAAATGGTTTTCATTTTATAAATATTACAGAATATCTATAAATATGACTGTAAAAAAATATTGAATAAACGTTGACAGAACAAATTTGTTAATCTAGTATTCGTATTGTATATATATAATAATGATAATGAGCAATGTTTATATGAACTTAGTCAAACCGAGAAATATAAAATTGCAAAATGTTGAAATGATTCAATCATCGATGACGCCACACAAATTTCATTTGCTTTATTGTCTGGTTTGATTGTTTTTTTTTCCTTCTTGTTTTGGCATTTAATTTCTTAGTGTTGTTTTTTTTTTTTTTTTTTCGGTTGACAATCTTATCTTATCTGCCGCCTCACAAGTGAATCAAACTCTTCATTCAAACCCAAAACGAAAGTAAGTTAATCAGGGTGCTGTTTTTCTATTACAAGACTGAGAAATCTGAACTAAAACCGAAATTTAAAGTTCACAAGCAGACATCTATAATAAATTGTAATTATTTTTTAATTTTAGCTTTTTCTCGGGTTTTTCATTTTTGGGGTAAATAAACTTATTTACAAAAAATAGTAGTTTAACTTGTATTTGAGCTTTTATGTTGAGAGTTAAAAAAAGAATTAAACTTCTTAGCTAGAAATTATATTGAACGCCAAAAGTTTCTTAATTTTATTTTAAAAATCCATTTCAAATTCAAAATCAATTCTGTATTAACTTATTTCAAATCAAAAATAAACACCATGATTTTATAATTAATCGATCCTCTTTACAAATATTTGAATGAATATCTTTCATACTTTATGTTCGGAAAGAACTTGCGTATTTAAAATATATTTTTTTAATCTTTTTTAAAATTGTATATATATTTATTCTGTTCTCTTATATATAAGTTTTAAACAAATTACATTAAAAAAAATTACGTATATAAAAATACGCCTTACGTTAACGTTGTCTTCCTCTTTATTTCGCTACCGCTTTTTATACTCTTCAGATATAGAACAAAATCTAGTATTCAAAATATGTAATGTATTGTATACAAGTCGATTTCCATTTAAATATTTATGATTTCCCACGCACAGCCCTGAACAACATGTGCAATAGCCAAAAACAGTTTTTGGTTAGCTACCAAATGCCAAATACATTGTATATCGCTATCTGGCCTTTCGGAGATATCAATTTTGTGTGTATGCCACACACACACACACACATATATAGACACAGCCAAGCAGATATAAATGCCAATACATTTGCAGTACATTATCTATAGTTATTTTTAAAAAGATAAAAACCAAAAACAAAAGCTAAAAAACGCATTTAAAAATTTATTATGCTTTTTTCTTAACATGTTGCTTGGCCGTTTTAGTTGGTCAGTGAATAGACATAAAATATATACATATATATATATATATGTCTGTCTGATTTTGTGATATGCTTGCATGATGTCAGCTGCAAATTGCTTTTCCGTATTTCAAGTTGATATCCAAAATAAATAATTAAGAAACAGAGAGTAAAGTATAAATTCTAACTTAATTTATGTGTTGAGTTGACTTTTTGTGTGGGTTGTAGTTAATGTTTATGGCGTGTATTTAAATAATTCCTGCACAACTTCTGCTTCATGTTCGATTCTTAACTGAAAAACTGAAAACGAAACTGAACTGAAAACTGTTGCTGATACAGCAAAAAGATGAGAAAAATATAAATAGAGGAACTTTTAAACAACGCAACCAGCGCCCACACAAATAGAACCAAGCAGAAAAGCGGACGTGTTGGGCATCAAATGTGAATAGAATAAATATATATATAAACATATATATATATATATAGATATGGATACGGATTCAGATACACAGCTAATGCCAGGCATGTCATTGACGCAGTTTTGGATACTGGGAAATTTATGGGCAGGCAAGTGTGTGTGTGTGGAAAACGCTTACAAAAATAAACTTGCCTACAACTAAGTAGTGTGGCCAATGAAATGTTTTTAACGAATGTGGGCCAAGAATCATCGAAGAAGGTTTCCAACGACATTAACATCCGTTGACCTACAAACAACCTTCGGGCTTCGCGCTCGTTAATTCGCAATATAAAGGTATATACATATTAACTTATATAAGGATATTAATTTATTGTTGCTAATTGTTCTCTGCACAGCGATTAAAAAAAGATTAATACTTTTGCCGGAGGCACAAGACAAAGGCAATATAGAGAAAAAACATTAAAAATTATTTTGAAATACAATAAAATGAAATAAAAGTAAAAACGAGACGACAAGATGCAAATTGCTTTAGACGCAGAAACCACAGCCAAAGATACAAAATAAAAATAAAAAAAAAAATGAAGAGAAAAAAACAGACCAAACAAGTTCAACAAGTTTTAAGTTAAGTCTTGTATTAAATTTTGGTAACACATTTTGTGTGTTGCTTTTCTTTTGTTTTGTTTCTTTTTCTGTTTCTTTTTTGAAGGTTAAATAGAGAGAAAGAGCAAATAGAGAGTGAGAGAGCTGGAGCTTAAAACAGCAGCTGAAACTGAAATCGAAAACTGTTAATTTTTATAGCTGCTTAACACAAACTCACTAAATATTTGCATTCACATACTCATATTCATATTCATATTCATTTCAGCACTCGCTTTTATATTATTCCTATTTATGTAAGCTGTACCAACAAAAAATAAAACAAAAATTTCAACAACAGCAGCTGCGTCTGTCGAAAAAATTGTTCCACATGCGAGAACAATTACCCGGTAATAATTGCAAATGGGTTCCACATATATTTAAATAGCTAACGAAAAGCAACAAAATAACAACACATATTGGCAAACTCGAAATGCCAAAAGGCCCTCAAAATCTGCCATACAGATTAGCTTTGTAATGAGTGCAAACCAAAGCTGTCCATAAAACAAATCAAAAAGAAAACTGAAAACTATCCGATGGGAATTTCCCTTTACGTTGCAGCAGCTTTTGATGCATTTTATAATTAATTACAGTGTACGTCAATGAATGCTCTACGCCATTTTGATCAATCGATAATAAATCAATTTACTAATTATTTAATTTGGCATTGGGACTGTTAATATGTATAAGCTTGAATAGACAGTTTGTAAACTTTAGAGCATGAATTGTGACTTCCTCTTGCGCTTATTAACTTATTTTACTGTAGTCTTAGTAGTATTGATAAAGAGTATACAATTTTGAAGTTTTTACTGAAAATACGTTAATCTGATTAATAATCAATAAGCATAGCGATAAATCTACATTTAATTAACAAATAATAAGATTTAAAACGTTATTGGGATAGGCCCCCAAATATCAGCAACTAAATGGATATATTATATATCCATAACTAAAAATTGTTGTAAATAAGAATAGAAATCTAAAAGTTTTTTAAATTCCAGCACCCTGCAAACATGACTGATTTAAAGGAACCAATTTAATTAATCAACTTTAAGTTTATAAAAAGATCTTGGCAACTAAAATAATTTATTTTTTACATAATTTGTATATCTAAGCTACCAAACACGTAACCGATAACGCATGTTATCGATACAGGCTGGAGCTTTAATTGCGTTAGCCATTTAAATGAGTTGCCCCATTCAATTAGCCGTTTCAGCTGCGCCGCTTAACCCACATGCCCCACATTTTATAGCGCCCAATGGAATCGAGAGCGGTCCGCTGATAAGGAAACTCACAGTCGATGACGCTGCCAGTTCACAGCTTGCTGCGAAAAGTCATTCCATATGTGTGCTTACTTTATACATATGTTTATATATATTTATATGTATATATTGTAGGTTTTTTTAGATATGCGACACAGTCGTTAAGTCGCGTTTTGTTTGGTTTGTTGTAGTATACATGAGTATGGGTTCTCGGACCGCATTGGGGCAAGTGATTAGCAGCCGGCTCCAGGCAACCAACCTAAAGCTGACTAACACAAAATGCAATTGTAAGTTTCCGTGTGGCCCGTATGGCCCCGTACACCGTACGCTCAGTTGGCTATTTTTAAAGCCCTCACATAATCGCGGCCGCAATGGAAACGAGAAACCGGCGAGGGCATAATGTTGCCCTACGGCAGCTCCAAAGGCAAACTCGAATGCGTCTGTGCAACGCGCAACGAGGAATACGCAACACGCTGCACGCTGCTGGAAGCCGTAGCAGGGCGCACGGTAACGGTCAGTAACCGCTTTTTGTTGCAACATTATACAACATAAGCCCAAACCACCTCCCCCACAGGCGACCGACCCACCCTGCTATGACACATATTGTATGTATATTAAACAACAAAAAAAAACAAAAAACAAAAACAAAAAGGTGAAAGAAAAAAAGCTCTTTAGTATGAAGCCCCAAGTGGAAAGGGCGAGTCAACTCGACTCGATGCGGCTTCGACTGTTGCTATCAATAAATGCGATTAGATAAAAGTTAAATGCCAGAGCTTATATGGCTGCCCCCATGATAAGCATTTGCAATTGCAAGAAGAAAACTCTCGACTTTTCAAAATAAACAAAAAACTGTGCAAGAGTTTGCCACATGACTCAATAATTGTTCCAACAACTAAATCATCATCATCATTCATTATTGTTGTCATTATTTTATAAGTTCCTTCAGCTTATGTCATACATATATTACAGCGATTTGTAGGCGTTATCTGGTTCTTCACTTCGAGCGTAACTAAAAAAAAAAACTCTCTATTTGACTTGCGGCTAATTAATTCTCACTGTCAAACCTTGACGTGCATAATTAATTTCGCATTTCTCAATGCGTGGGCTTTATTTTTAAAAGCCGTCGACGTCTATTAGTTAGCCAGACATCCATGTCTATATTTTGGGGGCGAGAGTGCTGTACATCAATTTGCTGTTACAAATGCTTTTGGTCTGTCTTTAATATGGTCGGAATATGTCATTTGGCCAAAGTGTCAAGTTACGCTCTGTCTATGCCCTATATATGGTAGATCATAAAACGTGCCAAAAGCGTAAACAATGCTGGAATGAAGCGTTAAGCTCTGGCAAATAAAATGCAAATAATGCTGCCAGATGATTCAGAGCTCTGCTCTGCAAATATTTAAGTGCTGATATCGCATAGAGAAATTCTACGGGTAGATCGAATTATTATATATTTCCAAATATGTACATAAATAAGAAACGGGAGCTGCAAAACGAGGTAATTTATTCCACAGAAGTGCATAATCAAGATTAAACCCAAATGAAAGCGCTTAAAATGCCTTAACTTAGTCCTCTATTAAAACTTTTCTATTCTACTATTCACACTTTTTTACAGCAAGACTTCGCTGTGTAAAATTTCTAGGAATTGTTGCTGGAATTCTCGTTACTCAAAAGTTAAATAGTGCAAAAAAATATTTACACCTTTTTTATGCAAGTTCTGAATTCCGAATTTTTAGTGCTACAAAAAATGTTGAATTCTAGGAATCTCAGACCTTTTTCTCAGGACCAAAAATGAAATGTAGGAAAAGTCTGCACACTTTTTTATTTAGAGAGTGAGATTAAAATGTTGCATATTAATGCAGTTAGGGTTAAACTGAAAGATTAAAATGCATATTCAGGCAACTTTAGATATAGTTTTATAAGAATTTTATCTTTAACAAAAGGGAAATTTAATGCTTATCGCAGTGTGGCTATAAAGCTCTTTAAAACAGCCTTTAAACTTTGACTGGTAGTTGCCCAATAATTAGTCAACTTAATCTAATCTAAAAGCAACTCTTTGATATCTGCAAATAAATCATGAAAAGTCACTTTTTTTAATTTCCTAATTTCTTAATTTTCTGTGACGTTTTTTTCTCGCTTTCAAATGAACACACAACAACTATATTCGAATAATCAAAATGAATTTCTTTCTTTCTAGCGGCAGCTAATTACGTCAGAGTCTAAAATCTGTATTTTTGGAGGCGCACAGAAATCGCTTTTTTGGGGAGAGAGCAAAGCAAGCGAATAAGAGGAAGCTGATGAAGAAAAGAAACGAAATAAAAACACAAATTCATAAATGCCAACGGCTAAGCAACATTTTTAAGAGCACAGATCTCGCTCTCTCCTGCGCTCTCTCTCTCTTGTTGGTCTTATGAAACATGCACTCATATAATAAATTTTGGCATTTTCATAAGCATTTGCTTATCTTAAAATACTCACATACACACGCATACATACATACACACATACACATGTTGAGCGCAGCGGCTGCGAACTAAATATTGAAATTTGTAGCATGAACAATTTTTATAAACATTTTTGGCTTAATTAATTTCGCTTTTCTACAAATTTTTTTATGCTTTCTAAATATAAACAGAGAAATAGAGGAGAGCGAAAGAGAGAGCGATTAAAATTATAATTAAATTTTCTCAAGTGCGTTTGATAAATGCGCCGCACAGCAAATGAAATTTAATTAAACTTTGAACTAATTTGTTTAAGCAGCCTGCAGACAGCAAAAGCAGAACCAGCAACAGCCACGCCACGCCCCCCACGCCCAACGTTTGACCCAGCCCCACCCCCAAGCCTCCCCCATTCCATCCCCCTCAGCAGTTGCGGGCTCCAAGAAAAGGTTAAACAATCAATTTCGCTTTCAATTGATCTCAATTTAACGTGGGCCGGGCAAAGGGGGTTTGCACTGAGCACATTGGCCCAGCTAAGGGTTAAGGCAGCGCTGCTTATGTAAATGAGGCAGCAGCCGCAACTGTTGTTGTTGCTGCTGCTGTTGTAGTTGCTGCTGCTGCTGCTGCATTTTAGCTGCCAAAAATTTCATGCACGAAAAACTTATTTTTGGTGCCGACGTTTCCAAAATGCAGCACGAAAGGGGCAAACACAGGCGTGTGGTGAGGGTGAGGGGCACGGGGCAGGGGGCAGGGGGAGGGGCACAGTGGGGCTTTGGGACACAGTGCTGGCGATGCGCTGCACAGCTGCAGATACATCCAAAAAATATACAACAGCTGTCGGCGCTCTTTTGGGCCCAAAGCAGGCAAAAAGGCGAAGAGCGAACACGTTGAAATATATTTTTCATTTATTTCTTTGTACACATAAATATGCATGCTTTATATGTATATATGCTCTTTTTGTTTCATTATTGTTTACTTAAATTTCTAAATTTATATTATTTAAATCTATATATTAAATACTTTTTCAGGCTCTCCAGCTTTATAAAAATAATTTAATTTTTTTTTTATTTTTCCTGTGCTTTCAGCGCATTTGCTGTTGCGTCGTTGAGAGGCGAAAATTTTGTGTGGATATATTTAGAAAACGTCGAGCACATGTTTCAAAATATCAAAAAAGAAGAGAAAAAAAGCAAAATATAAAAATAAAAATCAAGAAGCAGCAGCCACAAAAATGTTTTTTTGATAGAAAACAAAATGTTTATGTGCCGCAAAGACAGAAACCAGACAATGCCGAGCATTGATATAAAACGAGTGCAGTTCCAAAAGCATAAAAATGGATTTCGTGGCCCAAATCAAAAGAGATTTTAAGCAAAAGAAAGAAAAAAACGCAATTAGCAAATATTCGTTTCCTTTGAAAACGCTGTTTCCACATTGATTTTAAAACTTAATCAACATTGGATGATATCACAGTGCCGCTCCAATTAATTTTAGACTTTAATTAAAACTTGGGAAATATAAGCAGAAGAAGCCGCAATCGAAGAGGGACTCTTGGAATTAGTTTATAACTAACTAAGCAGTTGAAAAATTATATATATACATTAATATTTCGCTTTCGTGCATTACGCAAGACAATTGGAAAAATCAAACACAGAAAAACAACTTTTATATCACTTGAACAAAAACCAATCGAAAAAATTTCCTTCAAGTTGTGTAATTATTTTTCACTGCACTTTGCGCTGTTTTTCGCATTGCGAGTGTAATTAGTTTTTCCAAGTGTTGGGTGCAAAAAAGAAACAAAATCTATTAAATTTCTTACACTTTTTTAGTAATCAATCAGTTTTTGAAAAAATCATATTAGTTTTAAAATATATTTAAAAAGAATTTTGCAGTTCTTGAAAATGTTTTATATAAGTTACATTACGAGTTTGAAATATTAATTATATTTATCGAAAATTCCAAAGAAATTCAATGATGTGAGGTATATTAATTATGTATATACAATTGCAATTTAGAATTGTTTTCGTTTCAATTATGTGGGTAGAAGCTTTTGTTATATGGGTATTTTTACTTATGTTTATAATTTGCACCAGTTTTATAAACAACAAATAATTTATAAATCTTTCTTGATAGGAAATGCGTTAGACTCTTTAATATGCAACTACTGCAAAATGATTCAACGCTCTTCGTTGGAAATCTTAAAAGGTTACTTATACAAAAGAGAAATTCTGCGGGTAAAATAATATATAAATATATATTATATACTTCCCCTTAAACAAACTTAACTTTTAAGCATAAAAAATTACCAAAAATTTGTTAGAACCGTAAAAGCAAACAGAAATTCTGTTCATAAAAACTCCATAATTATAAATCAATGCAGGCCAACAAACATTGACCTTTCTATTTAGCGAGTTTAAAAACTGGTTTAAACTGAATTAATTGGTAATAAAGATCAAGAAATCAAATGTATCGTGAAAATTTGCATAATCAGTAGATAAATATTTATTAGACACCTTTTTAATTCAACAATAAACCTATATTCAAGCTACTCTTTTTGGGGTTATTTACCAGAAAATCTCCATTCTGAACTGTGAACTCCTCAAGCACTCATCGCATTTTGAGGCATCATTCAAAATGCAATTTCAAATGTCGTCGTTGGCACTTGAAAAGCTCACAAAATTTGTCCAATGACTTTCAAGTTTTGGCCGAGGGCGGCGAAGACAAAACGAATGAAGTAAAATTTGTATGAAAAGCTTTGTAGCAAAAACCTATCGATATTTATTTCTTAAATATTGAGCACAAGCGGGGAGACGAGACGCAAAATGGCCACAAATGCGAATGCTGGGCAATATACCATATATACACACACATACACATACTATATCATTTTTTCAGAGTGTCTGTGCGAGAGTTTGGCATGACTTTTTGGGCGAAAAATCGAATCGATTAGTCATGCCAAGTCCTCAGACTTCAGAGTTTTGGTCTCGGCCTCACCTCTCACATTTTAGTTGAGTTTTTTGTTTATTTTCATTTTTTTCTTTTTTTTTTTTTGGTTTCAGTTTTGGGGTTCATTTTGTGTTTTGGCGTTTTTGTTTAAAGCGAATGACTTGTCAGTGGCGTTCGAAAGACGAATATCGCCATTCAGCAGAGACAGAGCAATTTATGTGGCATTTTCCAAGCGATTGCTCGGCTCATTTATTAAATTTTGACAGCTGCTTTGGGGAAGGTTCGAAAAGAGCAACAACAGCAACAAAAATAAGTGTCAAATATACAAAACTTTTGCTTTCTTTGAATTCAATTTGGCGCAGCCCAAACGAAATGTAAACAATATAAATTACAATGAATTATAATGAAAACAGAAATCACATAGAAAAAAAACATAGTAAAAAAAAGTAAAACCGAAAGCAAAAGCACAACAAAAAGAAAGGGAAAAAACAGAGTAACAGTGAAAATTACAACTCGAAGCACACATAAATTTAATGTTAACGACTTAAAATTACACCAGAGGCCACTTGAGAACCAGAAACAGAACCAGAAACTTCAACTCGAGCCGAATCGAACGCGGCAACAGAGAGTAAAAAAAAAAACGTGACTTTTCATAACAAAAAATAATAACAACAAAAGCGAAATATCTGCCGCTTAAATCTCGCGCAAAGTAAAGCAAAAAAATATATATAAAAATATATAAAAAAGGGAGTGAAAAACGAATTTGTAGCCTAGGCCTTGCCGGGCATTACTTGCGAATAAAAATAGCTAAATTTGCATTTAATTTAAGTATGAATTGTGCGTATGTGTGTGGGTGTGTGGGCCAACTTAATATTCAGCTCAGTTTGTAGAGCGGATCAACAGCCAAGTTATGGACTTAAATAGAACTCGCATCGGCCAAATGATTAATTAACAATAAAGTTCATAAACTTTGTAAGATGACTTCATAGAAGTAAACTTTTTATATACGCTTTATATACATATATGTATACACATATATTTATTTATTTCGTGCTCGACTCGAACCGCAACGCAATAATAATACGTAATAAGTATGTGTGTGTATATAGGAGGATTTTTTGCTGATAAACTACATTTTAATGGCTCACACAGTTCATTAGCCCCCGCCAAAGACCGTGTGTCGCTTCGGGCCAGAAAGCTTTTATTTTATACATATTTATAGGAAATTATTGCCTTGAAGGTAGCCCAACTTCAACTTCAACGATTTTCAAAATATCACAAAAAAATGAAAAAACAAACATACAAAAGAAATAGAGCTAATCACTGAGAAAAAAATTGGTTAAAAAAATCTTCAATAAACTGCTAGAAAACACGGCAAAAAATATGAAAACTGAAAATATCTGATATCTTCATTTTATTTTATTAGCAATACCTTTTTTATTTATATTGTTTTAATAAAATAACCAATATATTATATTGTTTTTTTTATATAATTTTTAAATTTTGAAGAAGAATATGGAATATTTTTATAATTGCGTTACAATTTCTAATTACACTTTCTTTTATTTTCTTTGAGGAACCTAAGTAACTTATAATACAAGTTACCAGTCTTACAAGTTAAAACTGTTGAATATTCCGTTTAAATGGAATTGTTATTAAGTTTTTTTAAATTCTTTTTAAAACGCAATTCTTGCTGTATTTAAGTTTATGATTAAAGATGTATTAATTTAAAATGACTTGGTGTTAGTACTTATTCGTTGGTAAGAGAAACATATTTAAATAAAAGAAAATTATTTATCTCAATAAATAAAATAAATGATTTGTATTTTAAGACTTTGTTTTTAAAATAGAATTTCATTGAATGAACTCGGAAGCTAATAAATTTGTATTACGTTTAAAATTAACTGGATCCAATCAAAGTTTTTGAGCAATAGCAATAAATTTTTGAAGTGAAGCATTTGTATAAAAAATATATACAAGGAAATGCAAATACGTGAACTTTCTGTATTATGATTGATTATTGAAGAATGTTAAAAAATGGTTGCTTAATAATAATGTTGAAAGATAAAACCGTGTTCTTCTTTGCGGATATAGACAGTTAAACACTTTTCAATAGCTTAATTTAACGAGTCATTTTTTGTTTGTTAATATCCCAAAAGAATGCTACCGAAGTACTTTACAAAAAACTCCAAAGCCATATTCAATATGGTAATTTTGTGGAATTACCAAAGGCTTATTTTATATGAATAAATAGTTGAATGTGCCTAACGAAACTATTGCACATTTCGATAGTATTTTCCTTGGATTAACCCAATGAAAAGCTCAAATACAAATTAAACAAAAAATTAATACGAAAAAAATGGTTCACATGATTAAAGTCGGGGGAACTTTTTTGGGTTGTTGTAAAAGTAATGGGAAAAGGCGTCCGTCGAGTAAATATCTGTACGTAGCTTATAAATGTAAGTATGCATATTAAACATATGCATGGAAATATCTATGTATGTAACTTAGGGCTAGATAAACACCTTGTGCTGCAGCTGACGATGCTTGGAGTTCTCTCTTTTTACTTTGCTTTTCTTTTGGTTTGGTTTGTCGCTGAATTTGTTTGTTTATTTCGCTGTAGTTGTTGCTGTTGTTGCACACGAGACTCGCGCGTTGTTGTTGTTATTATTTTTCAACTTCTTTTGCGTTATTTGCTTGCACGCGCGCACAGCTGAGCGTAACAGAGACGGGGCGATAGTTAGAGCGGGAGCGAGAGCGTGCTAGCAGTAGGAAACCAACAAAGACGCAACGGCGACGGCGACAGACGCGCTTTTTGGGCTTTTTTTTCTTGCTTGCTTTTGCTGCTTGCGGTTTTTGCTGACTTTGCAGTTGTTGTTGCTGCTGCTGCGCTGCTGCGGTTGTTGTTACTGCGCTGCTGCTGCTGCTGCTTGACGTGACGTCATTAAAATGCCGGCAAAAACATAAAACGATGCGCAAGCCTGAAACACGCTTTAGCTGCTATTCGCTTCTTGCCTTTTTGCTTTTTTTTTTGTGAGACTGCGGCGGGCGACACTTCGAACTATTCGTTTTCTTTCTCTTCTCGCTTTGCAACTGACACTAAAGACAAAATGAAGCGAGACACACGCACACACACGCGCGCGCGACAGAGAGAGCGAGAGCCACGCACAGGCACTCACACACACGTGCGGAGCGGCGGCAGACGTCAAAAATTGACAGGCAACAAACCAAAGACAACAACAACTGCTGTTGTTGATAAAAAACACACAAAATTCTTGGTTTTTTACGTTTTTTGTTTTGGTGTTTTATTTTTGTTCACAGCTGTTTGTTGTTGTCACCGTTAAAACGCGCGCGGTTTTCATAAAAATGTTGCTTCTTCTTTTGGTTAATAATGTTGCATAATTTAATGCTTGCTTTTTAACTGTTTTTACAATTTCTTATTTATTTGACATTCGCGTTTTTTTTCCAACACTTGTTTTTATTAATTTTTTTTTAATACTACGGGCAAGGCAACTCTGCACAATTTAAATTTTTTTACAATTTGTTTAGAATATTTCTGTATTTGTCGTAATTTTGGATTTATTTTGAATTGGTTACGTTTGTTGTTGTTGCTGCTGATGCGTTTTTAGCTCTCATGCACAGAAATTCTGACAAATTTTTAAACAAAATGCGCCGCACACGTCCGCCTTGCTCGGTGTTGTTTTTGCTTCTGTTCGCACGCTGTTAGGGCGCTGTTATGCACCAAAAATTCCAATCGGCAGTCAACGGCAGCAGCAGCGCGCGAACAGCCGCTCTTTCGCTCACGCTCTCTCTCTCACTCTCGACCTAGCTCTCTGCACGCTGCTGTTGTTGTTCGTCTGCAACGAGTCCAGCGGCTGTTGCTCTTATTGGCTCATTTCACTGGAGTCTTTTCTTTTGTGCTGCGCGAGAGCGAGCGCAAGTGTTACGCTAAGAGAGCGCGCATGTTAAGCTCTTCAGCATTTTGGAGTGAATTTCTGCAAGGAGTTGAGTTCGAGTGGTTCTAACAGCAACTGAGTTGACAACGAGTGTTAACAAAGGGTTAAGTGGCCAGAAGCGAGCCCAAGGGGCAATCGAGTTAAACTTGAGCCTTTGTTTAGAAAGCAAATCTAAAAACCAGAAACCAATTAAATAATTTAGCCATTTTAGCTATATTTTTTGTTAGTTTTCCTTCGTTTTGAAAGCCCTCAAAGTCACCTTCAAAACTGTTCAATTTTTCAATATTTTCTCGAAAAAATGCACATTAAAATCCACTCAAATATAGTTTTCTGCATATTTATAGCCGATGCAATGTTTCTTTCACTTTGACATTTTCGATGGGCGCCCAAAAATAGCAAGAAAAGAAGAGGAAGGGAGTGGTAGACTATGAGATACCCTGTTTTTAGACAATATTAAGCTTGTTGGACTTAAATATGGAGCTTAAGTGTTAGTAGATACAAATGTTTAAGTAAAAAATTTGTATGTTCAATCTGTGTATACTCTGTGTGAGGAGCTTACCAAATTTAGCTCTTAAAGTATTTGAGATATGCTAAAAAGACTCGATCAAATTAACTATACTTATCGATTTTATGACAACAGGATGTGATAATCAAAAATATACTTATACCACGTAAATGGCCTGTGCATCAAGTTCAGCAAACCAGCATACCCATCTACAATGTGTGAAGGGTATTTACGAAAAAGCTGTAATTACCGTTTATTTCTAACATTTTAAGTGCATACAAATTTGACATTTCTGTGTCATAAATTTCGTTACACACACACAAACAAACACAGACACCCCCACAGAGAACAGACCAAAGAAGGCGATGGCCGTAAAAAGATATAAACATGTCTTTATTTATGCATTATAAAAAGTGAATGTAAATGATTAGAAAAGCAACAACAGCAACAACAACAGCTGTAAACTAACAGAACAAGAAAACCCACAGCCGCAACAACAAGAAGAGCGCAACGTGAAAGCAGGCGACAAAGAAAAGACTTAAAGAGAGCCAGAGTGAGAGAGCGGGGATCGCTTTAACGCCCCCGCAAGGCCCGTGTTTGCTGTTGTTGCCGTTTCATAGTTTTCTAGTGTGCGCTGTGCTATTTATAATAAACGCTTGGAATTGGAAGTTTGCCGACCACATGGAAGCTGGAACGCCACCAAAGCAGCGCCGCCTGCTGCTCGAGGGCAAGTGAAAGGTTGCGCTTTTGTTGCTGTTGTTGCTGCTTTCCTAAGAAGCGCAGCTCACATGCAACTAACACACACACAAACAGACACGCACACATACAATTGCACACCTCTGCACTCATTCATTATGCAAAAGCGGAGCAGAAGAAAACGGCAAAGCGCAGACGATTTTTACTTATCCCACTTTTGTAGTTGGGCACATGCCATGAAAGCACAAGCCACACACATACGCACGCACACAAGTACACATGTAAACTGGAGTATTGCCAAGCGACTCAAAAGTTTTCAATGCAAACACAAACACAAACAAACAAACACACACAAGTGCGTCCATGGGAAGCTGCTTGGCCAGGCAGCAAAGAGCTCGGAATCGAAATCGAAATCGAGATCATTTCGCTCGCTTAGAAACAACTTGAAATAAGCCGAAAGATGCTTTCAGGTCTAACTGGCTACTAACTGGTTTGTTTGGGCAAATACTTAATGAGCTACTCTCCTCCTTTTTTTCGTTGTTGTGTTGCACGTGAATTCTAAATGGGGTGCAAAATGCAGCGAGTTTTTTGGACAGCTTATTGCGGCTTTAAACCTCATTAAAGATTGTCTAAAAAAAGCAGTTTATATTGTAATTTATTTGGTTGTATTTTTTTGGTTAAAAAAAATAGCACTCGTATAAGGATTATTATTATTTTCTCTAAATGCATCCTTTTAACTCGAGTTCTTAACTCCTTGATATATATAAAAAATAACTAATGAGTTCCTAGAAAATATAAAAATTGGTAAGAATATTTTTGTGATTTTTCTTAAATTGTCAGCGTACGAAGCGTTTGCGATTATCAAAAGTGTCTGGTTTCTACTTGACGAGTTCTTTGGGAATTCCCTGAACGGATTCGACAAAAACGCCCACAAGGCACTTGACAAGATCGTTTAGTGAACATTCGTCGGCTGTGTCGGCTGCGCTGTGGGCAGCTCAGGGGGTCAGTTGTGGAGACAGAGCCAAAGATACACACAGACTCCGCGTCAGAGACAAAAGCGGAGACGCAGATGGAGATGGCGACGCAGACGGAGACGGCGACGCAGACTGCAAAACCGGTTTCAGGCAAAATCAAAAGTTGCGCAGACGCAGCCGCCAACGTCGCAGCCGCGACCGCAGCCGCAGCTGACCGAACTGAAGTTCGGTATTGAAAGCAGCGAACAGCGAGTAGCGAGCGGGCAGCGGCAGCGGGCGGTGAAGAAGAAGGAGAAGGAGCACAAAAGCAACGTTAAAGTTTCGCCCGGTGATCGCTGGATGCTGTGGAAGTAAAGCACTCGACTGGAACTCGTTTTGTGCTGCACCTTTTGTGCCCGTTCCAAGAACGTGTTCAAGGCTTTGCCAGGGTGTGTCTGTGCGCGTGTGTGAGTGTGTGTGCGACCGAAAAGGAAAAGGAAAAGGAGGTCGCCAAAGGTACCACAAGAAACAGAAGCGCGCAGGGATTGGCGCGTTGGAACAGGGAGAAAGAGAAGTAGAGCGCATAGAAGGCAACGCCTCTTACGACTGAATTCTAATTGGCATCTAACGGCACAATGCGAATGCTATTCAAATGGGAATGAATCTCCATCAGGTGACGGCGCACACGCGACGCCAAAGAGACCGGCGAACCAATTGGCACAGGTAAAACAAAAGCCAAAAGCTAAAAGCCAAAAGCCACCGCAAACCAGTTTACAGAGAGCGTGCGAGCGAGCGAGCGAGAGGGAGAGAACGCGCGTGAAGAATGGGATCCAAAAAGAATCAATAACAAGCAGCGCGAGGCGCTGATGACGTCGTCCTATTTGATTATATGCACGTACGCACACAAATACACACACACACGCAAGTAATTGTGCATTTGTGAGTCAGCCTCCAGACGCCACCAGATCGCAGTTAACAACTAGACAGGCAGACCAACTCAGGCTCTCGCTCTCGGGCGCTCTCTCTTGCGCTGTCTGTTAAGACGCCTACGCACACACGACTCTTATTGGAATCGCCGCAGATCAGAGATCAGCAAATGGCGTGGCGCTCTTTGAACTGCGCAGCCATTGAGTGACCCATGTCGACGCTCTTGAGTTGATTTTGGGTGAGCGCGTTTATTGTTTGCCCTGCGAGTGTTCCCAGTTTTGTGTGAGTGTGTTTTTTAGCACCACTGCTGAGTGAGCGCTTTTGTTCTTGCTTGTGTTCTGAGCAGTCATTTTACAGTTACGTCTTGCATACTTTACGGTGCTGCAGAACGGTATCTGTAGGTAGCCATTTTAAGACTTTGAATATTGAGTTTTAAAATTTAAAAAATCTTAACTTGGTTTTAAATTTAATAAATAATTACATTATTTTAATATTTCTCGGGTTTAAATTTCTACTTAAATTTAACTAAAGTTGTTGGAAATAATTAGTTAATATTATACATATTTTAAATTAAATAAAATTTTATATATTTATGTATAAATATTTGCATGGTATTTAGTTAATAATTTGCAGGCCTATTTAAATGTTTTAAGTTAATTGTTTCATTAATTTTTGTTTTTCAATTTAAATAAGTTTTTGTGTAATATATCTGAGATTATTTTCATTGCCAAACTTATTTTCGAATCAATTGCTTTCCATTTGGATTCGAGTTGATTTTTCTTGCGTTTTCCTTTGCGTGCGCTTTTCTTCTGCTGCTTTTTGCCCATGCCCAAAACTGATTTCAATTATAGCCAATTAAGCGCGAGGGAAGAACTGAAAAAAAGCCAGCTGCACTTTCATTGCAACATTAACGAAAGCCAAGTACAAAAAAATAAAAAAAACAAACGATGCTACCAGCTGCAGACAATCAATAGCACTAAGGCCCCCCCCCTCCCCCCGTTAAACCCCCCTCTGAGCCGCCACTGTTTGCACCTTGACTGCGTTTGGAAGGATAAAAGTTTTTTTAGCCACTTTCCTGCCCCGCATTTCAATGCGCCAAATGTTAAAACAAACAAACAAATAAATTAGTGTTCAATCAGCGTAATTTCTTCAACTGCCACGCCCACCCGCCCCATCCGCTTACCCAACGCCTCAAGTGCTTAGCTGCCTTTTGTCTGCTCCATCTTAATTTATTATTTTTTTTTTGTTGGGTGGCTGATGTGAGATTTTGTTAACTTGGCTCAATTGCAGGGCTGAAAAGGGGATGAGCAGGGGAGGGGGGGAGGGAGTATCCAAAGTTTGCTGCAGTTAGTTGTAAGTAATTAAGGCTACAGCAGCAAGAAGCAGTCAAAACAGACAAAAGCTGCCTCGAAACAGGCGAAATTTTCGGTAATTTGGTTAATTTGAATTCAAATGCAGTTTGCCAAGCAGACAAACTGTGAGAAAGGGGGTTACTTGAGGGGGGGGGGGGGTTTAAAGAATCCTTTGGCCCGATATAATTGTCAATAAGTTTTTAATTGTTTAAAGTTGTGCAAAGTGTTCGAAAAGTTTGTGGATTAATATCCAATATTGATAACTATCGTAAAGGATTAAAAGTAGCCAAAAGTGGAAGTTATTCGTTGTGTTGTTTAGCTAATTATTGGAAGCTTCACTGTGGATTGTATTTGCAATAGATGCTAACGAAATATTACATATTATTATTATTTATTTATTATTATTATTATATAATGCTAGTAGAAAAACATTTGTAAGATACAGCTGAAAATTCCATTTTGTAAAAAATTGCTTTGAAACATGAATCTATCAATAAAAATATATAATATATATAAATATATTATAATCGATACATTTGCCTTTCAGAAGGTACTTTGAAAACTTGAATCTATCGATCATAAATATTTATTAAAATTGTGTTTAAGAAACGAGTTCTAAATCTTAATTCGTATTTAGTAATTTTTTATTGATTTCAAGTAAAGTATTGTTGCTAAAAATTAATAACATTTATTGTTGTTAATAATTAAATAACTTTAAGCTATTTTGTACTTGCTGCGATAATTGCTACCAATAATATTATTGAGTAATTAAGAAAAGGTAAACTAATTTAGAAATTTTCTAACAATAGTTTAAAATTAAAATTAAAATTCTAAAAACTAACTCTAAATGCTCAGAAGTTTTAGATAAGTAACAATAATTATAGCAACTGATTCATTTACTCTTCTAACTCTTCCTAATATTAAAATCAAAATCAAAAATCAATTAACAAATTTTGCCGCTTTTTAAGCAGCTTTTGGTGCACAAAATAGAAAAGAAAAAAAAAGAAAAAATCGTTTTGTAGCAATTTGTCAAAGGGAAACACGCAACAAGCCAAAAAGCAAACATAAATAAAAAATAAAGCACAAAGTGTCAGGCAAAACAAACTGGTCGAAAAGCCGCCCACCTGCCACGCCCACGCCCACTAGGCAAACAGTAGTTGGCCATGTCTGCGGCTGGCCTTGTGTGTGTGTGTGTGCTTGTGTGTGTTTGTGTGTGTGTGTTTCTCTTTTAAGCTGCCAAATCCGACAATTAAATTATTGCATGACAAAACATGCGCCGCAAAAATATTCAAAACGCGCCAAAAACAGGATGTAAACAACAATGGACATAAGGACGCTGGGCCAAAGCACACTACAGGATGCAAAAAACCTCAAAATACACACACACACGCACACAGCCACACTAACAACAACAACAACAACACTGCGAACATCTAACAGAAAAAAATTGCCCCCAACCCGAAACAAATTCATCTTCCGCAAAAAGAGTAACAGAAAAAAACATCAACTGAGTAAATCGTAAAAAATAAAAACACACACGCACACACACTAATACACACACTAACACCCCGCCGTATATGTGGCCAGAAAAATGTCCATATAGGGAAAGTAGGAAAAGCGTTACAGGCTACCGGAAAATGACGCGTTAGAAAGAAAAAACCAAAAAGAAAACACAGGAAAAACAAGCAACATTTATTGAAGGGTTAACGCAGCTGAAATACTCTTCCTTTAGTTGAAAAGCTTTTGCAAAATTAATTTATTTTTTTTTTAATTTTTTAAGTTTTTTAAAAATAATTTCTTTGCATTTAATGTAATTTATATTTAAATTATGGTCAAGTTTTGTTGACAAATAATAATATAAAATTATTGTTGTTAAAGGATTAATTTTCCAGAAATGTATTTATTAATTTATTTGAATTTAGAAACTTTTATACATAAATGCAGGGCTTGAATAAACACTTTTTTTTTTAATATTAAAATGTAAAATATTATCGAAAAATGACCAAAAATTTTTTTTTGGAGTTTTCAATTAATAAATGAATAAGATTTTTTTAAATAATATTTTTCCCATTATAAACAAATATAATATATATATTCTGATATAGCTAATGAAGACAAAGCTTTAATGATTGGGAAGAACTTAAATTAATACAGATTTCATAAAAAATCTATAAGTTAAATAAGAAAAATATGGTTGAATAAGGAAAAAGATTTCAGAGTTTAGTTTGGGTTTAGTTTCAGTTTGTTTTTCAGAGCCTCAGAAAGGGTATTGAGCAGGACGAACTAAGCCTAAGAAGATGTCGCCGTGCGGCCGCTGTCCCGTTGTCCTGACGTTGTCCTGCTGTTGTCCTGCCAGACGAGCGTATAGCTCATGGCAATAATTTGAAATTCGATTACCATAACCAAGTACTCGGAAAACACAAACAGCGATGGGCGAGGGGGCGTGGCACAGTCGATACTGAAAAAGGCAGCAGGAGATGCACGTGAAAGGCCAAGAAAAACAAAATATATTTTCAGCGGCCTACGCTGACTGTGTGTGTGTTAGCAAGTGTGTGTGTGTGTGTGCCTAAGGCAAAAAACTGCAAATGGCGAAAACGTTCGTTAAAAGGCTGCCAGAACGTTGCGGGACGCGGCCAAAACTGTGGCCAAAAAGCCAAAACGTGAATATATCAGAATTTTGAACAAACAAGTCGCCAAAAAAAAAAAAACAACATTCTGTTTGTGTGTGCGCCAAACTATGACAGCAAACACACACACGCTGTGTGTGTGTGTGCGTGTGTGATTTGGACATGGCCAGCAAATGCAGTTGTTGGCCTCAAGTCCAAGTGAAAAAAGCGTCGCCTGCTCTTTAACACACTCCAAAAACTCAATTTCCCAGCCAAAGTCAAAAGGTTCCTTTGAGGGGCGGACGCAGGGGGCGTGGCTGGTGGCTGTTTGATAATTTACAAAATGGATTTGCAAACTTCAGCTGAAAAAACGCAATCGATTTGAGTATTCCTAGTTTAAGGAAGAGTTCTTATTGCAAAACGAAAATCAAAAATAATAATAATATAATAAATAACAATAATAATAATATTAATAAAATATAAATATAAATAAATTAAATAAATAAATATAAAGCAGAAATTTTCAAAAATGTTAAAAGTGATTAATAAAGAAAAGTATGAATAAAAAAGCGAAGCTCCCAATTTTCTGACTAGCCAAGACTTGAACCCTGTGTAAACTATTTGCCACGCTAATCTGCCAGCAAGTCATGAATATTGAGCAGCTTGGCGGGGGGCGGGGGGCGGGGGCGTAAGAAGGAGGGGCAAGAAAGGGCAAACTAATAAGCGCTGTTATCAAGTTTTCGTCCGGTGGCCAATCACCTGCAGTTGCTGCCCGTTGCATTATAATTAATAATCAACAGCAGCTTAAAGATTTTAATTAAAATCAACAACAGACGCGTGGAGTCAGTTTCTCCTATTTTTTTCTGTCCACTACCGGAATCGGGCGTCCTTCGTCCTGCTCCTTTATCTCCGATATTGTCAACACTATGGCAACGCTGCAAGTTGCCACCCGCTCGATTTCTTTTAATTTAGCCGCAGTGACCTGCATCGCAATGCTTTTGTACGAGGGGCCAAACATGTGGCCGGGACAGGCTAAATGCACTGAGAGAAAAAAGGCCTTCATTAAGGGGTAGGTATTAAATTTCACATCAATTAAAAATCCCTTTCTTAAACTACTTCAACTCAGAATATATCTTTATAGCTCTTGGAATTCATTCTATGTATGTTCAATTTATATGTTAAGTTGGAATTTATTATTTATATTAAGATTAAAAACTATAAAAATATATTATTGGTTAATATATTGTATTGGTTTTATAAAATAATTTAATAAAATAATAATTGTATTAAAGTAAATAAAACATTTATTATTATTAAGTGATTTGTTTAATAACATAAGGCTATAAAAATAACTACCGACAATTTCTTCATTTGGATAACAACGAAAAGAAGACCAAAGTTCGAACCCCACTCTAAAATTTGTTTAAAGCGTTTGTTATATTAAGGTTGAAAGTTTATAACTAAATCGTATAATGTAAGTTATAGTTATCCTAGTAAATTTATTCATTTAGTTACTTAAGCAAAGAAAACCTGGGTGCGAGTCCAACACTCGGAGTCCTAGGTTCGAATCCGTGACTAAAGTTTGTATGAATTGTTTCTTATAATAGTAATAGTAATATTAATGGTAATAGGCATAGCTATCCTTATAGTTAGTAGCTTCATTATCTCAATTTGTTTGTTTAAAAAAAGAAGTTCACTGCCTAGTCTTTTTTTCGCTCAGTGTACTGCCCTAAACCCTTAGCCGAAACCCGTCGTTTACTGTTTACCGATATCTACTTGAAGCTGGTTGCTGCTGTTACTCCAATTCGTTTTGTTTCTGCTTTCAGCTCCATTCTCTTTCCTCTTTTATTTTCTTGCTTCCCTATTTTATTTTGTAACTTTGCCAAGTTTCAGTTTCAGTTGCAATTACTTGGCGCACCTGAAGTGGAAGTCGGGCCAAAGGTTGGCGACTATTTGTTTGTTTGTTGTTGTGGTTCTAACTATATATATATATATATATATGTGTGTGTGTGTGTGTGTGTGGACAACGGTTTTAAGTTTGCGCCAGTGCCCCACCCAATTGCAGTACGAATTTTTCTCTATTTTTCTCAATTTTTTTTCGTTTTTCGCTTTTCTGTTGACTTTGCGCTTTCTATTTACGCTTTGCTGTTGTTTGTTGAATTCCAACTGCAATTATGTGAATTTTTACCGTGCACAGCATAAAACAATTTCCCCCCTATCGCCCCTTCCCCCCCGCTTAAAGATACACCAGGAATCTATCTATATAGGAAAATATAAGTTAGCCTGCAGCCGCAGGGCAGCAAGTTTTGGTCAAGCTCAAAGTTAAACAGCACGGCGAAAGTAAACTCAGCCTGCAAGTCAACCAATAAACAGATAAAGAAAGAGAGAGAGAGAGAGGGAGAGAGAGAGAGAGAGAGACAGATAATAGCTGCACGCACAATTTCAGCTGAGTTTGTGCGAAGATTGAATTTAAGTGAACTATTTAATTGGAACCCATAGAATTAAAAAAAAAAATAAAATAAATTATCTGCAAGTATTTAATTACTTTTATATATACTACTAAAACTATTTTGCATAAAACAGAAAAACTCCCTAAAATATTATTCAAACTTAATACTGAAGTTAAAAAAAAAAACAAATTGTTAAAATTTATTATGCATTCTAAATCCTTTACAATTTTAAACATAAAATTTCATAAATATTGTTATTAAAATTTTGTATGTTATTTTTTTTAATGTTCGTTTGATGAAAGTTTACATGTATTTTACTTAATATTTTTATCAAAATTGGTGTTTTTTAATTTCCAGTAGGCTCTGAAATCGGAACCGAGCACTTGGGCCCAAGGAAAACAGTTGAGCATCAGTTTCGAGTTAGGATTTGAAGAGTAGGGACACGAAATATAAAATTTTATATTTTTTTACTGTGCATTTTAATTGTTGTGTAATATTTGTTTAGTCTAATTTTGAAGGACATGGCTGAAACTAACAACAGCAACAACAACAACAAAAGCAGGAAACGTGTAAGTGATTAAAAAAAATTGAATAAATTCAACTTATTCCTACTTAAAATCCTTTAAGTAGAAGCTGCCTCAGGACAACGGGGATCAAAAAGAACACGAACCTTTGGTGGCGCCACCGATAACAGAAGCCGCTGACAAAGAGTCGGCAGCTGAGCCGCAGTCGCTGCCGTCGACGTCGCAGCAAGCGAAGCTCGATGCTAAACGAAAGATTGTCCAGCCGCGCGTGCGGGCCAAGAAGCAGCTGAAACCGAGCGACTTTAGGCGCCTGTGCAGGGTGCCTTCGCAGCGCAGCTTGAACCAACCCAATGCCGACGCCGAAGTCGTCTACACGAACTCTAATTTCGGGCTGCAGTCCAATCCGTGCAGCCGCTCGGCCTTTAACTCGAACACGCACGTGGCCCAGGTGTCGCCATTGCAGCCATTGCCGCAGCGTCGTCGTCGCAACAAGCCGCGTGCCAAGCCGACTAACGGCATCAAAAAGTCGAAGCGCACGGCACCGGTGAAGCGTCAGCCACTTAGCAAAGCCAAGCGCCAGGCTCAGCTGGCCCGGGAGCAGCGGTATGTGGCCATGTCCTTGCTCAACACCGAGCTGGCCGTGAATATGTCGGGCCTAGACTGTCCGACCTTGCCAGTGCCACCGTATCAGTGCGTTTGCACCGAGGTAAATGGCTGGATCTTCAAGCTGATGGACTTGTCAGAAGGACTCTCAAACGATGGCCCCATGAAATTTGCTCGTCCCTTGCCAATGCAGCCTCGCCTGTCGACCAAGCGCAAAATTGGCAAGCGTCCTACAAAAGACCGTTAGGCTAACTCGGCTTAGTGTCAATCGTTGATCAGTTAGTAGAGTAGGTTGAATTAGTTAATAAATTATTTTACGTAGCAATTTTTTGACATCTGTGGGGGAATTAATTTTTATTTTATTAATGTGCTTTTTATGGTACGTCCCAAATTGTTTGGATAAACAATCTTAATTTTATCTTGGAAATTATAATTTGCGCAGGCAAATAGATTTAAATTAATTTTTGACGACTGGTGTTGAATTTATTGTAAAACATAAATATGTTTGAATTTTTAGAAATCTGTACGTGCAGGCCTTTAATGTTCCAGGGGGGAATTAATTTTTATTTTATTTTTTATTTTATTAACCTGCTTTTTATTTAATTTTATTTGGGACGTCCCAAACTGTTTCGATAAACAAAATAAATTTTGGCTTGGGAATTATAATTTGCGCAGGCAAATGGATTTAAATTAATTTTGAATTTTATGTGGATTATATGCATATATATATAAATAGTATATATACATATATATACTGCAGAGTATATTTAATCTTCAAAGGATTAATTTTTACAGAAATTTTTAATGCATGTTCATTTTAAGGTTAAATGTACAAGTATTTATAAATATGCACATTTAAATATGAACATTTATTTAAATATACATATACAATGCCTTGACCTTGACAATATATGTACATATATACATATATATTTTAATTTTCTTTTGTTATATAAGACCTACATATTTAATTACTTGTGTTGATTTTTTGACTTCAAATTAAGTTAAGTTATTTAATCTTCAAAGGATTAATTTTTAGAGAAATTTTTAATGCATGTTTAATGTATAAATATTTATAAATATACACATTTAAATATAAATATATATATTTAAATATACATATATACAAAGCCTTGACGTTGACAATATATGTATATAAGCCGTACATATTTAATTACTTGTGTTGATTTTTGACTTCTAATTAAGTTAATTATCTAAACATCATCTGAAATATAAAGGCTCTGGTAGTTCTAATTTTTCTTTTTTAAGCCTCATGTAATTCGTAGAAACTAAACTCCTTGCTATTTTGAATTATCGGAACTCGACTGAATATATATGGTCTACATCAACAGAGTATCTAAAATCTTAAAGGGTAAGAAAATGCATATAAAATAATGAACAATTTAATGTTTTTGGCTTTAATTGAGGCCATCTTTAATTAGCTCTAATGTTGGTTGGCCAGAGAGCAATTGTACAAACCTTTCATAGGCCCTGCCAGCTGTAATCTCTAAGAGCCCAATTGCATTTGCTGCCTCCATTTTGTGTTTGGTTTTTTTTTTGGTTTGGTTTTTTGTTCATATATGTATGTGTGCGTGGACTTCCGGTGCGACAGAGCCCGCCACGTCACGTAGACTTTCAGTTTGCTTTGAGTTTTCAGTTACAAGATTTGGCTGGCACAGCAATCTCACCAAATAAAAAGCGAATGCTGGACAGTTGCTGAGCTGAGTTTCAATTTTCACTTAAATCAAAGTTGGCACATGCCGAACTAAAAACAAAAACACAAACGAAAACAGCTAAAAAACACACACACACACACACGACCAGGGAAACGGCGAACCAGATATTACGAGTACCAGGGACGGGCAGCTAAAAAAAAATGGAAGAAAAGTGCACAAGGAATTTTGGGGGGCGCTCAGGCGTTAACAAAGCGCGCCTAACATTGTTGTCGTTGTTGTTGTTGTTGTTGTTGTTGTGCTTGTAATCAGAGCAAAGTAGCGGCAGACACATGCTTTCCAGCCCCCTGCCCCACCCCCTGCCCCTTACCCTTTTTAAGCCCTTACGTGATTTGGCCAGCGCGTTTGGCATTGCAGCAAATCACGGTTCGAGTCAAGGCAACTGCAACAAAAAAAAAAACTTAAATACAATAACAGCAGCAACAAAAGCTGGGTTGGAGAGAAAAGAACAAATAACATGGAACATAGCAGCAAGCCGATTATATAATACCCTAGCTTAAGTCAAAAGAATAAAATACATTTGTAGAGATTACTTTAATATTTTGAACTGAATTAAAACAAAGTTAAGCTTTGCAAAATTATTTACAAAGGATATTTTTGCTTTATAGCCAAGTATTAGCTGAACTGAGAAAAGCTAAGAATTTAAGATATATAGAGTGTCTTAATGAAATATATAAATGTTGTTATACCCCGTTGTAAGAGTATAATCTTTGTAAACAGAAATAAAAATAAAAGACGAAAAATAAATAGGAAAGGGGTAGCCAAATATTTCTATGTGTTAGCTTTGTGCTGATGAACACAAAAGCAAATAAAAAGCAAAAAAGTTTGCGGCTCACGTGACATTTGTTTTGGCAACTGTTTCCTTTCATAGCCTCATTGTTGCCAATTCGACAGAACGTACGTGCAATGCACAAAAACAAAAAGAACTTGGTCTAAATCTAAGGAATAGTAATAATATTTAATATATATACATATATTTAAGGGAGTATACTTATATAGATAAAATATATTTTAATTTGTTTATATACCTAAGCTGGTTTATATATCTAATATTAACTTGGCCAACATTTTTTAATATGTATTATTATATTGAAAATTACTGTTTATGCATATATAAAGGAATATACTTAAAGAAGTTCCAATTATTAAATCTCATTCTTAATAAGGTCTTTCAAAGGAATCAGCTCCCTTCCCATTAATCATAAATTTATTTATATTCACAATTGCCAAATATATAAAAAATATATTATTGCAATTTAAAAATATATACTCTCTTAGATTTTCCTATAAAATACTAAACATTTTTGGCTTGGCAAATCGATTAAATCCATATTTCTCTTCCAATTTTCCTGAGCAAAAAAATTGACAAATAACTGAAGAGTTTCTTTAAAGATCATACAAAGTTTCACTATAAAAAATTTAATTTCCATTTTGTATGCCGTCAATTTAAAATCAAGAATTTCGTCACAGATATATTTTTAATTTGTTGCGTACAAATAATATTATTTAAACACTATCCATCACGCTCCTAATTTTAGCTTGTGTTGGCTAAAATGCTTTTCACCAATGTGGATCGTTGCGGCCAAAGTTGGAGCCGTAGCCAAACCAGGCGCCTGTGTAGCGAGTCGTCCTTTGGGTGGTCACAACAACGGTAGTGGTCTGTGGCTTTGGTGGGTTAACCTGGTTGTCCCACCACTTTCTAAGACTGCCCTTCTGCTGCTCTTCATAGTTATACTTGACCCGGCGGCATTCATTCAGCCGATGATTCTTAGTATAGCCCCATGGGCAGTTTGGAGTCCTCAAACTTATTTGCAGCTCACAGCCACGCGTCTCATCGTTCCACACATAGCCCGGGGCACATCGCCTGAGCATAGCTTCGAGATCGTCAGTTAGATCTTGCTCCACTTGGCTGGCCGGAAAACTGTGCGGCAGCAAAGGACTCGCCTGGGGCACAACAAACTGCGGCAGAGCCAAACTGTTCAGAGTCTCCATTGTTTGGCAACTGATTGAACAAATTCAAGTTAAAGTGAGTTTCATGGCAAAAGCCTTAACTAACACAATTAACGACGACTTATGTAACTGTAGCTAACTTAATTATGAAAACATTTTAATTTTAGTCCAAACAACAAAATGCATGAGTTATTTATTTATTTGCAGCTATTATATAATTTTTTGTAGAACTTTTGTTAGCTCTGTTTGAAATGCGAAATGCATTGTTGACAATTTATAAAATTAACTTTATTTGAAAGATTTTTAAGATTTTTTATAAGTTAGCCACTTTGTTTTTTAGGTGCTTGTGCCTTTTGTTTAGGTTTCTTTGTGGCGTCTTCTTCTAGGCTCCAGTCCATGCCATCCTGATCATCTTGATTCACTGCCCATTGGCCAAAACTTCGATGTCCTCCCCCATGGGTGCCCATTGATTGTGGATGCTTTGTTGTGGTCGTTTTGGTCTTTCTGGTCTTTTGAGTTGTCGAAAAGGGTTTACTTGTAGGTATAAATTGTGTTGTCGCTCCTGTTGTTGTAATTGGCATATAGATAACACTTAACGCCTTCGCTAAGGTTCCCAACTCCTGCTGCTTATTGTAGGCCATCCGCACGCACTTCGATCGTCTTGCATCCATATATCCAAAGCCATATTTACAGCCCGTGCGCATTGCAATATAAGGCACAACAGGCTCAGGAGGCAATCCAAGGGCCATAGTTGAATTCAAAGCGACCAAAGAATGTTCCGTAGTCCAATTCATATTGTCTTCCACAATCGCAGAGTGTTACTAAACGACCAAAGAACTAAGCACGTTCCACATGCAACTCAGCTGAGTCTTCAAATGTGATTAACACAGATTTAATTAACTTAGTTCTGCTTCTTACATTTTAAATTTATGTAACAACGTGTGAAATCATTCTATTTAAGTCTTCAGTTTATAACAAAATTGTATTTTTAAATTCTATTTTCCATTACACATAAAATAATCTCCTTAGCATAAGCGCCTAACATTAACAGCGTCACTTTAACAGCGCTCGTTTGGTTTGGTGTTTAAAGTGCCTGATTTTGGTGGCGGCAATAAATTCAATTTTCTGGCTAAATAATCGCTGTAATTAAGAGATGCCCACGCACAGATACACTCACACACACACACTCACACAGACATACACACAAACAGCAAATCAAACAAACAAAATGCCATTACAAGCTCCTGCCAGCCTGAAAGTCCTTCAGCGCCTGCTCCTCCCACCAGTTCCTGTGTCGCTTGCTGCGGTTGCTTCTGGATATGCCCATCATGAGGCTCTAAATTTTGCCGAAGGGTCGTCGCTTAAAATACCTGCAAAAATGTTCGCATGCCATTAAATTGGGCAACACACGCGTTAATGGCTGTCTCTTTATGTGCGTGTGTGTGTGTGTGTGTGTTTAGTGGTTGCCAAGTGCGACGGGGGGAGCTGAACAGGCTGTTTAGAGGGGGAGGCATTGAATCCCGAGCTCTGGCAGCGCAGGCATTTCATCATTGCTTTTGCCAGGCAGCCTCTGAGTGCGCTTTTAATGAGTGAAATGAAGTAGACTACTTGTCGAATACAAACCGAATGAGTGTGGGTGAGAAAAGTGGCACAAAAATGCGAGGGTTGCCCCAAAAGTTTCCAATCGGTTACCAGTGCATATGTATTTAAGTAAATATAAACCAAAAGAAATATTTGTAAGTGAATGTTGTTAGGAAAATAATTTTTAATTTAATATCAGATGAGTGCCAACGGCTTAAATGCTCAAATGAAACTTAAGCTGCCACACATGGCGTATACGCAATTTTTTTCATTCTAGAAAATAATATTTTCTATCTTTTTACTTTACGCCAAATGTTTTAAGCAGCTTTCGCATTGCTTTCAGCTGTTTCACACTCGCACAAATAGAATTTAAGCTGACACACACGGCGTATACGCAATTTGCGGCTAACAGTAAGCGCATCTTCCATAACGCACTTAACGAGCGCTACGATCACTTTGGTTGCCAGGCAACCAAAAATGCTCGTAAATAAATAGCCCAGAAATTCAATGTCAAATCGCCAAAGTTTGGCTGTGCAAAAGGCAAGCGATTCGACAATGGCCAAAAGCTGAAGGCGTTGCAGTTGTAAGAGCGTTGACACTTGGCCGAAAGGGATGGTCGGCCAAGTCCTTTGCCGTTTTCAATGAACAGTTGGCAAAGTTGCGTTAACCTTCACCTGCCGCTGCCTCGTTGTTGTTTGCCGCTGTTGCAGTGTCAAACGGCAGACAGCACTAAAAGTGTCGCCTTACAGCAAACCAAGTACCGAGTACCGACTAGTCGAGTGGAGGAGTGTTCTAGCTACCTCTTCATGTCCGCTGATAACGGTTTATCTGTTGCAGCTGCCGCAGCTGTTTACCTCAGGGCCCCGCGCGCAACACTTTCAGCTAAGTTGGCATCAAGTTGCCGTCGACTTGACTTTCATCATCGTCAAAGCTCAGCAAAAGAAAGAAAAATGAAGAGCAAAGAAAAAAAAATAGTGCAAGAAAAACGAAAGAAAATCAGTCAACAGTCAACTTGCTTGATGATAATGACGTTGACGTTGATGTTGATGTTGATGATTGTGTTTGGCCCTTGTTACTTTCGTTTTTGAGCATTTAATTATTTGAAAAAATACGCAGCCCCGTTTTAAATTACCGAGCTGCAGCATCCGATTGCATTTCACAGAGGCCAGGAAATGAAAGCAGCTCTTGTATATCTTATATTAATTAAATACCTAGTAGATTGCATAACTCCAGATGTAGTTTTCAATTGAGTTAGTCAAGTGTGGTCGATAAAAAAGCTATGCTACTTGAGCAGAAGAAACAAAAGCGATAACATTTTATTAACAATTTGAGGGGCATTGGTTGCCATAGAGCAAACACACACACACACAAACACACTTCAGGCATACCATAAAAGTGTACCATCAAGTTGATACCTCCGGGGGCGCTCTGTATCTGCCACAGAGTGTCCATCAGTTTTTATCTAAGTTTGGTGCAATGCAATTGCAACATGTTGCAGGCAGCTAGAGCATATTGCTGCTTGTTATGTCAGCTGTTGCAGCTATCCCCCGGAGAGTGGTAGAAAACCAGAGAGAGCGAGCAAACTGACAGCTTGGCTTAAAGTGTTGCGGCGTTTGTTGCCATATGACATGATTTTTAAGTTCTGATTCGGCATCAACTTCAACTGCAACTCAAGAACTTGCCGCAGGACGCATGCAAACTGTAGGCAGCGACTGCATAGTGAAAACTTTTGCTTATCGGCGTCATAGCCGCAAACTCGAAACCATTGCCCAGAATTCCAGCCACAGAAACAAACCTTCACCCGCTGCCGCTGCCGCTGCCGCTGCTGCAGCTTGCCACATGCCTCTCCTCAGTCTCTTGTGCGCGTGGCAACGTCTTGAGGCATTTCTCTTCCTCTGTTGTGTGTATGTGTGTGTGTGTGTTTTTTTCCGACTTGCCGCGTCAGCTTGTCTGCAACGGGCGCACGTCCTTGTCCTCGTCCTGGCTGTCCTGGCGGCCGTCAGCTGGTTCCTGGCTGCGATTTCTACACACGCAGGCAGCGGCTTCTTCGTCTTTGCTTCTGGTGCGTGTTGCATTTTATTTGTTGCACAAAATTGGGTTTTAGTGGATTTTGTGGCAAATGATTTTTGCTGCTGCCGTTACGCTTGCATAAACTTTAATTTAATTTCGCAACACACCGAACGCAACATCAAACTTGGCCAAAGTGAAATGGATCCCAGCAAAACAAAAACCAAAACAAAACAAAAACAACAAAAAAAATCACAACTGTTGGCAAAAACTAAATAAAACATGTCTTATGTGGCAGACGATGGCGTTTTAGCAAAATGCTTCATATACTTTCACAAACAGGATTTTCTCATTTTCCAAGTGTTGCAAATGATTTGCCTTCAAAGAAACAGCAACAAAAACAAAGCAAGGGTTTCATATGGTGTAGAAGAATGCTTAAGAACTTCGATCTAAGGTCTAGAAAGCATGTGTTATAATAGGGAAAATACTTGAGATAATATTCTACCATTTAATTTTCAATTTAAATCTAATTATTAATTGTAAAAGTAATCTCAAATATTATATTTCTATTCCTAAGTTTGTCTAAAATTTGTTTCTCTATTGTCACATATTTTTTTAATTGAAGTAGTAAAATTTATTTTTCTATTCTTCTCAACCCTTTTCAATTTGTATAAAAAACTAACTTTAATCTGAATTCTTAAGCACAATATTCGCCTTAACAATAAGTCACAAAGCATAGGCCATCAATGCAAAGGTAAACACACACACACACACAAATCCGATGTTGTGACTTTTTAGAAATACACAAAAGTGCAATTGAGTTGAAAGACGTGCCAAAGGGTCTGCCAGGTCTTTGGCTCTGGGAAAAGCCATAAAAATGGCACTCGCACCGTGCACAGGTGAAAAATTATAGCGTAAAATTCATATTTGATGACTTTTTGATTGCCAGCCCGAAAGCAGTCGCAGTTGCTGCCGCAGCCTCAACAGCAGCAGCAGCAGCCTCAGCCACAACTTCAACCTTTAGACTGCAAGGCGCTGGCACATAATGCAACGAAAAGTGCTTTCAATGGCGCCATTGTCAACGTTTCTCCACGACATCGTCATCATCATCATCATCATCAACATCATCATCAGCATCAGCATTGTGATAATCAACATCAGTTGTAGTTGTCGCTGTTGATCCAAAGCAGTGCCAAGCACCGGGATTAAGTTGAAGCCGGATTTGGGCCAAGCACTTCACGTGGCCGCAGCCAACACACACACACACAACCATATACATATGTGTGCGTGTGTGTGCGTCTATGGAACACTGCTCTGCCTTTCATTTTTCAATTGGTATTTTTGTGTCATTTTGTGCACCTTCGGCTGTTATTGCTCTTTGGCCCTAATGATGTTGTGCTGGAATTTCAATTGTGTCGCAAAGATTTAAAGAAAGAAATTCAACACGGCGTATGCGTAATATGCGCAATTTTATTTAATAAAAACTCAATGGAATTGATCATTTTAATTTTAAATTACTATTGAGTTTATAGGAAATAATTTGTCAATAAATAATATATATTTTGTAATAATATCGGCAAAATTTGTATTAAAGTAAACTCAATTTTAGACTAATCTGTATTGTTATTTATGCTTTATGACTTGCCAGCTAACTCTGTGATATCTTATTAAAAAATAATGTTAAAACAAATTTCTTTAAGAAACAAAATACAATTGGTTCTCTATTAAATTGCTTTGTATAAATTCTGTTTGGATTAGATTTTCCAGCTTCAATGTAAAAAATTTTTATGTTATGTATGTTTTAATTTATGACTTTAAATTAATTACAATTATTGCCATATCTACCTTTTAGTCAAACAGAAAAAAGGGTTCTCGTTTTGGCTTTACTGTCATATGAATTTAAATCCTTTGCAATGCGAAATTAAATGTGCGAGGCTTCATTTTATTTTTTTTGTAGATAGCCTGCTAATTTCAATTAAAGAGCAAAGGGCAGGCTGCCTGGCGAATGCCGCAGGGATGGTAATGTGTAGGCAGGAATGTTGATGACACTAATGCTTACACACACACGCACACACACACACACTCAGCTTTGCAGGACACACAGCACGCCCATGTCAGTGTGTTAATGACTCGACGGCATTGCATAAAACGCGGCGCTAATTTGCATTGTTGTTGGGCTCCCAGCAGTCACACAGTATGTGTGTGTGTGTGTGTGAGAGAGTGCGAGTGTGTGTGTGTGGAGTGGCCGCTGTCAACGCCCGCCGGCTCTTGTGTGTAATGATTTGTGCCAGTTTTTTTTTTTGCCTTTCCTTCCAACGCCCGCCCTCCCTTGACTTATGTCAAATAATTTATAAAAACCCTTCGCCTACTCTATGGCTAAAATAAAATAAAGGCAGGCACAAACAACTCACACACACATTTTGTTACTTGTTGACCTTAATTACATGAGGCCAAAATTGTGTCAGCTATTGAAAGGTCAATGATTTGAATTTATTTAAAAGTATGCAGCTCCAAATGTCGTTATATATATGTTTAAATAATAAGTATATACATTTACTATATACATACATACAATATGTGACCTAAAGCTAACTTCCTTAAACTTAAACTTGGGCTTAAGTTTAATTGATTGAAAAACTTAATAAACAGTATCCAAGTAAAAATATTTATTTTTTACTGTTATTTATTTTTGCATAACTATTTATTATTATTATTTATAAAATAACTGAACATAAGCCAAGTATATATATATATAATTTATTATAATTTTTTATTATTAATATTTATAAATCAGAACCCAAGTAAACATATTTATTATTTATTATAATTTTTTTATTATTATTATTTACTAATATTATTTATAAAATTAATAAAATTCCTTCCATTAACAAATCGATATAAAAGTATCGATTTGGTTTGGTTTTGGGCGAACAAGCTTTTTGGTGACCGCAGCAAGGAATAGGAAATTCTATTAATTTGAGCGCACTTCCTGACATAGCAGCTGGCACCGGCTCTGACTTCCTTGCGCTCGGAGCAGGGTATTGGCCTGACGACAACAAATTCCAGCAGTATTTGTGTTTTTTTCCTTTTTTTTGTTTTTTTTTTTATACACCATTTGGCGATTTTACAACTTTGCTGGCGCCTGGCTTATGCCAAACCCAAACCAACTGTGGCGCGTTCGTTGCTCGTCATCATCGCAGTCGCTGTCATTGCCGGCGCCATGGTGGCCAAATCCCCGCCAGACTCGGGCGCCCTGTTCGGAATGTGTGTGTGTGTTGGTGTGTGTGTGTTGGTGTCGCGTGCGGTGCTCGTGATGGCAGTCGCCAAAATGGCGTTGCGTGCTGCCACGAAATGTTTGTTAAAAATTGCTGCGAGCTAACTAAATAAAATGCGAACTAACATGTTTATATATACATACACAATTAAATCTATATATATATGTATGTGTATATATATTTGTGTTTGCATTGGCGCACACATCGAAAATTTGTATGCGTCAGAGTCAGGGCCGAGCAAAAATCATAAAAAGATTTATGGCGCTTTCAAGGCAAAGACGCGGAGACAACACGGAGACATCTGCAAAGCATAAAAGCCGTGCCCAAGGCACGAAACTGCGTGCGAAAAGTGCTTTGCTTTTCCATTTGCCTCAAAACTTGGCAACACTAATGCCCTGCGAACTGCGAGCAAAGTTGATAGCAAAAATGGCATTTGGGGCAATAGATAAAGTTGAGCAGTGAATGGCCATAAATCGAATGTGTGTGTGTATCGCAGTCGGGGGCAGTTGAGGTGATGAGTCTTATTGGCTAATGAGGCACGCGTGTGCCTTAGTCATGCAATGACATTGTAGTTCCAGGCCAGAAGGCAACACTCTAACCGTATACCAAGTGTATGCAAAAGTGTTCTAAATTGAATAAAGAGTATTTAACAAAATAATTTCAATTAGCAATCAATTGTTAGCTAATAGCCAAGAAAGTGTTAGCTTGTGTTCAACTTTGGATCATCTTGTGAGAAATGCAAAATATGCATATTTAATTATAATTTTTAAGTGCACTCAAAAAGGGACTCATACAGGAATAGGTGAACGATAAAATAGGTATACGTTCAGATATATTTGACTGATGTATGATAATACTCTATGATTTCTTACTCATTCGCAGGCACAGGGTGCACCATAAATTACAACGCCGGAAGTCGCCAAGGATGTTGAGATTTAAATGTGGCGACTGTACCAACGATTGCAGCTGCCTTTGCCCCCAGTTCCTGCCCCACTTTGTGGCGCCCATAAGTAGGCTAGAGAAAGCGCGAAGTTGCCTTTTGTTTTTGCATTCTTGTTTTTTGTCCGCTTTGTTCGACGCTCGCTTTCTTTTTTTTTTTGGGCCTGGCACAAAATTTTATTGTTACACAAAGTTTCCAAATGCACAATGAAAATAGGCAAAGTATGAAAGAGGGAGAGCGAGGGGGAGAGAGTAAGGGTGAGAGAGGAAGAGTTGCCAGCTTTAGCTTACTGTCGAAAAAGTTTACGCCCGCGGGCCACGCCCACTGCAACGCCTTCAAAGTTTTGGGCGCACAATTGCAAATGCATTAAAACAATGCAATTTAACTGTATTCGCCAGAATCGCGTTCGCTTTTGTTGCCCTTAGTCCGTTTTGACGCTTTTACCAATTCCTTGGGACGCAGAACGAAGGCAAAGAAACCAGCATCATGTTAATGCAATACAAAATGTTGCCAATTTAAATATGGTTTATGAATATATATTTTTTTAAGATTGCTCTAATATTCTTCTTAATTTTGACTAAACAACATTTGCGCAAGTTGCTGCAAATCAAAAACAAAATTCATATTAAGATATTAATAATATTTTATCAATATTTATCAATATTTTTATATTTTAAAACTATTATGAACTGAATTTGCAGCCGAAGGCAAATCTATTTAATTTGGGGCTTGCTTAAAATAATATTTAAAATATAAAAAACTAGTCGCACAGTGGTACAAATGAAAAATATTTTAAACAATTGTGCATTTCTTTACAAGATTAAGTAAAAGAAATGATGATGTAAAATCCGTTAAAAAAGGTATAGACATTTTTTGATATAATTGTCAATAAATGACCATTGTACTTAGTCCAAATATGCTTTTCATATGGAACTTAGTAAGCCATGAAACTCAAACTTTGACTCAATGGGCTGGATTCGACAAAAATTATTCATTCGTTGAATTGAGCTCATACAGAATACATCATTCAAATTTAACATAGAAATTTATTTAATAATTAACTAAGTAAGTAATGCCATTAGTTTTTTTCCTCTTAATTGTGCCATAGAATCTGTGTCTCCAATCGTTAGACAATGGGTGATGAAGGTGAAGCAACTCCAGCACCTGCAGCTCCAGCACCGGCAGCAACTCCACCTGCGTGGATCGAGACTACAACTGCGGGTGCTAATTTTGTAGAGGGCAACGCCTGGCTAACTGCTGGAGCAGTCGTCTTCTATTCGACTTGGGCTTTGTGGGTCAAGCTGCGCAAAATTAGGATAAACAAGAAGGTCAACGATGACGATGCGCAACCGTGGCAAGTCCCCGATAAGCCGATTAAAACAGTTACCGTTACGGATAGCGAACATAAAACGGTAGCCGTTCAACAACCGGTCGGCAGCGTTACTTCCCAATAACCATTGGTATCAAGGTTGGGGGTTAACAACAAAACTATATTCGAAGACACGGAAGACACTTTGAGGCGCTGCAGTACTTGCGATTTTGGGGGGTCGCAAGTTCATTGTTGCGCTCCATCCATTACTCCGGATAAACAAAACTTTTACATACGCTCATTTATGCATACATAGAATACACGTACACACATAAACACATACACACCGTCACACAATTACATATAATTTTGCTGTTGCCTAATTGTCGTTTGTGCAAAGGTGGCGAGTGAGGTGCAAACAGATATGCCTAAATTAAATATTGTATAATAAATTCTTTTACTTTAATTTAATCAAACAAATGTCATAGCATAGGATTATAATAAAGTGAAGCATGTAGAAAAATAAATCATTTTATATCTAAACAGTTGTCTAAACTTATTTTTCTGCGAAGATTAATTAATATTCATATCATGAGAAATTGATCTGCTAAAATGAAAGCAAGAATTGGAGATGTAAAAATAAAATACCATAATTGAAATAGCGATGCATTTTATTTAAAAGGGCTGCAAATTTTCACAAAGATTATGAACAATGTAGTTTCATAAATAAATGCACAAATATTCTGCAATTATAGTAAATATAATAAATATTCATAACCTGATGTAAGAATAAATTTTTCTCTTTTCTTTAGTCTGTTGGTTGGTATTTATTGGTATATGGTAATATGCATAAGGTCCAACAGATTAACCCATTAACTGAATATTAACTATCTTAATATGGACAACTTTTGAGAGTTGTTTCCAATCTTAGATAAAATCGAACCGACTTTATCAGGTTGTCGATAATTTGCCCCTTTTGTGCGGCCAACAGAATTATTGGTCCCATTGAGAGCCTTAGATAAAATAAAATATGTTCCCTCTTCTAGCGTTGCAATCGATTCAATTGTTAACTGATTCTGTCTTCATTAACTTGGTTTAGAAAAGCCCAAAACACTCAACTCAACTGTATCGAGCATAAGTTGAATTTTTTTTAAATAAATTTTTATTAAAGTAGGCGTATGTTAGAAATTTTTTGACCCTCTAGTTAATATTAGAATATATTTTATTCCCATTCAGCATCTCGATCTGAAAACAACACAATAAATCTTTAAAGAAATTTTTAGCAAATAACAAATTAGTTTTAAAATATTTCGAAATCTAAATATAAATATATCAATACTATTCAATCGCTCTACTCGCGACTTGCGCAACCACAAGGAAAAGAAAAGGACCTGATTTAAGTTTGTACAAATTTCTCGTAAACATATTCAGATCTTTACATTAGATTGCATTCCATCAGAAAATGGGTGATGAAGGTGAAGCAGCTCCAGCACCCGCACCCGCGACTCAGGCGCCTACCCCGGCCCCAGTGCAAACCACAACCTCGGGTGCTGATATATTCGAGGGCAACGCTTGGCTAACTGCTGGTGCAGTCGTCTTCTATTCGACTTGGGCTTTGTGGGTTAAGCTGCGAAAAATGAGCTTAAAACGCAACAAGATTGATGCTCAGGATGATACTGATCCTGACCGCCTTGATAAGGACTTGCAGCCGCAGCAGTCGCAACAGTCGCAGCAGAAGCAACAGCAGCAGGAGCTGATGTCCAAACTTGATATATCTTAGGCAGTTCAAAAAAGAAGAGGACACTACACAAATTGTTATATAGCGTTGGTTTGCATGGAAGGCTTTAAATTTATTAATTTTTTTTCACCTTTTCAAAATTTTAAAATTTTGTTTCTGCTTCGATTTCAAGTGAATTTGGTTCAAATGCGTTTCAAATAAAAGTAATGGCGCAGCAAAAATTGGCACTATAAATTCTATATCATAAAGCTTACTTAATCAAATGAGGGTTGCAATGGGTGCAAATAGCTTTTGGGCTCTTGGCCTAAGTATAACATAGTTTACAATTTTATTAGACAAACGAACAATTCTCTAAGGTGCATTAAACGGCAAATTTCTATCCTAAGTAACAGAAGAGTTATTAAAATGGCTAAGGGATATTAAGAGCAAATTTCTATCTAGCCTTAATCTTTTGGAACTCCATACAGATTCATAGAGGTAATTACATATTTAAACAGTGAAATTTGTTCCGAGTAAAGACGCTTTAAATTAAAGCCAAGGGCGTCAATAAATCTTAGCCCATTTTTTTCTGAAGGGGTCTCTTTACAGGGCTCTCATGATAGGGTTATTAAGGTTCAAGATTCAATCTGACAACTGCGTTCATAACAAGTCAAAAAGCGTCTAACAAATTTTGTTACACATACTAAAAAGCATTGCATTTGCCTTCGTTGTAATTCAATCAAAGCCTAACTTGAGTAATTTAACTGTTAAATATTGCAACGTTTTTAGTGCTATTTTTTTTTTTTTACATAATCTATGTTTAATTTGTTTACCTGTCGCAAATCTTGTTTTCAGCGCAAAAGACGTTAAAGAGAAAAGCAAACGAGGCCGGGCAAATGCATTGCAGGAGGACGGTGGACGGAGAATGTGGCAAGTGAAGTGGATATGAGGTCCGGCCCCAATGGCGGCAGCCTAACGAGCTGGTAAGATGACAATTATCATGTTCACAATGACGATGATAATGATGCGAAGGTAAACACTAATACGCCAAAAGTTTGCGGTCACGTCGGGCTCTGTTGCAAATCTGCAAATACAAATGTGCTAAGCGTTCGCTCGAGGGCCGGCCAAACATACACATGTTGTGCACACACACACGCGCACATATTTATTTCGGATTGCACTTTTTTGTTTATTATTGATTCGTAACACATTTGGCAACCGGTTGACACCTCATCAATTTTAGCTCTCAGCTCTCGGCTCAAACCAGCCACAGACGAGCTGCCATCAATCAATTCTCTAACGCTCGACATGCCATTATGTCATAGCAGTGGCAAAAACGAATCAAAATATCGCATCCACTGTCGGAAAACTGGAGCATTTCCATTCACAGTCCGTCTCCAGTTTTTTGCGTGTTCAGAGCCAAAGAGCTAATCAATGCAGCTGTCAATTAGCCATGTACAATGGTTTTTCATCACAAATAGCACAAATAAAATTGTGATATGAATTCATTAATATACTTGAGAAGCAGATAAAATAGAATAAAGACTTGACTTTGGTAAAGTTGTCGTAAAGCTATAAAAAAAACCTAAATCTAAACATTCCAATAGTTAAATCTTGAACTCGTTTTAGTCCTTTCGAGGAGGTCAACTAGTTAATAGTTACTAGAATAAGTTAATGAGTGGATGAGCATATTAAGGAAGCTCGTTTATATTAATTTTAATTTCAAACCTAAAAAAGTTGGCCACAAATTGACTGTGCTTAGTTAGATAATATTGGAAAACAAAAAATTGCATATAAAAAAATTTATTTTTCGATGAAGACATTATGCCGAAAGTCGTTTCTTTAACTGAAACTGGAATATCAAATAAAAGAGACATATAAACTGACTCCATTAAGCGGCTGTGTATATAAATATAATAGATCATAGGTCAAAGATGTCGTAAATAAATGGATTAAACACTCGACGGGGGCATACAATAAAAATATTTGTAGTATTTGGTAATATTTAATAAAAACTAAAAACTCGTAGAGTTACTGTTACATTTATTGGTTTTTGTTTACTATTTTTCGCGTTTGTTGCTTGGCTATTTGCTGTTGTTGTAGCTGTTATAATTATGCTACCAAGTATTTCATAACACGCCACAAACATGTCGACGCGGTGCGCTCTAAATAAGCAAAAGCGCAAACAACAGTTTTTACCAATTTTCCTTTTCGCTGCGGCAAACTGTTTTTTTTTTTGTTGCCCTCACTGCAAAATATCGCTTAGCTATGTTACTAAGCTTGTTAAGTAAATAAAATAAACAAATAATATTTTGCTATTAAATAATAAAAAGTTCTTATTAAATTTGTGCATTTTTATGTTGTGCTTTTTTTTGGCAGTGTATTTAGGAAGTTCACTTTTGGATTTTTGCAAAACTGATCGATTTCCTTGACGTATATTTCTTGGCTTTTTTATTTTACGTTTTGAATTAAAAATGCTTGTTTTTGCCACGCAGGCACACACACACACACACACACATACTCATAGTAAACGCGCTTTTGGCATAATTACTTTAGCCAGCGGCAGCTGCAGTACAATCGATAATTATGATGTCAGCTTGAATGTTGTTGCTGCTGTTGTTATCGTCATCGACAGTCCCGATAATATGCAGTTAGGCGAGCCCAGCCCCCCAATGACGCTGTTAGCCAACGACGCGACTTTAACGCTCTCATGTAATATTTGCCCGCAATTATTACGAGACGCCGCGGCTAAGTTTGTTGTTGTTGTTGTTGTTGTTGCTGTTGCTGTTGCTGTTGTTGCGGTTGCATGTTGCAAAATAACAATTTCGCTTTCGCTTTCGGTGGCAGTCGGAGACAAGCGAGCTAGGCTTTACTTCTCGTCAAGCGGATCGCATTTAATTGTGAGTCATTTGGAGCGACATCGACCGCAGCGGATGCAATTTCCATCAAATGTCTATGAATATGGACAATGTCTGTTTACGGTTTTGCAGAGCGGCTCCCTAACATGGCTAAAACGCGAGCATTTGCTGCCGATCTGAGTGACAGGCCTAAAGTGTAACAGCAACAAATTGGCATTGCCTTTACGGAGTGTCGCCCACAATTCCCATTCGTCATTCTATGGCTTCATTTGCCAGAGCATGCCCCAGTATGGAATACCCTCTAATGTTGCTAGAGAGACTTATATTGTTACTCAGCTACTACTACTCTGCTCGATTTTATTATTAAAAAGATTATTACTTACTTCATTTAATTCAGCCATACAGCTTTTCTTAGTTCCATTTACTAAGGCACTTAAATAATTAATTTTTAATCGGTAGCCATTTCACAACTATATAAATTGCGGAAGGTAAATATGTATACTACGCGTAGTTAAACACTTTAATTAGTTTCGTTTTGGGGTTCATAAATGTCCCAGTCAAGCTTCATTTAGCCAGCAGTTGTATATAAATCAGTTTATTTAGCCTGCATGAAAAACAAATCTCGTCAACATATTTCGTAATATTAAAATCCACTAGGAACGAAAAGTTTTTCGTTTAAAGTTTTAATAATACGGAAAAAAAGTTTAATAAAACGGAAATGCGCCCAGGCCCCCCCCCCAAGATTCCCCTTCCCCCCCCCCCCCCCCCCCCCCCCACTCCCCCTTCTCCCCCTCCTCTGACCTTTCTTTCTTTGCCTCATGCACAACCAAAGAACAAATGAGCAAAGGATTAAAAAAGTTTGTCGCTCTGCTGTCGTGTTTTTGTACCCTGACTTATGGCAGCATTATTTGTTCATTGATTATGTAACGCACTGGAAGCATTATAAGATAAATATTAGATAATTTCCTACAGTTGAGGCTCTTTTCAAAAATCTTTAAGCTTTAAAACTTAATGAAATAAATGAATTGTCTATTAATAATGATATCAAAACTGTTAAGTAAAACTCATTTTAAGGTCACTTTTATCCATTATTAATAATAAAAGATGAATACAGGACTTGTTTTTGTTGTATTATTCAATTTTTTGATCGACATGCCTTCAAATTATCTTAAAAATTTTAAACATTAAGATAATCTTATACAAAATAAAGATATACTCATATAAGGGTATTAAATCTTTGGAATCGTGATTGAGGAATTTTCCTACTTGTAATCGTTGTTGTTTTCTTTTTTCTGTGTGAATTTCTTGGCTGTTAAATCCAATTTAAATTTAATTACTTCAAATGCCAACTTTTGACACACATTATGGGCTGGCATGGGGCATGAACTGGGGGCTAATGAGCCAAGTCTGCTGGCTGCCAAGACGCTGTCAATAAGTTGAAGCTACGCATCTGTCAGCCAGACAGTCCGTCAGTCAGTCTGTCATTTTCTCAGTGAATTTGCCGGCGCAACATCACGATTTAATTGTTTTTAGCATAATTTATGCGCGCTGTGTGTGCCTGTAACTGTAAGGGCCAAATGCTTACGTAACAGTAACAGTAACAGTAATGGTAACTGTAGCTGTATCTGTGTCTGCATCTGTTCTTGTAGCTGTATTTGTATCGATGTCTATGTCTGAGTCGAAAGTAAATATGTAAGGCCTGTCTGTGGGCGCCCATGGCTCGTTGTCGCTGCCTTTAATCAGATCAACATTATTATCATCAACAGGAACAACAACAACAACAACAACAACGGCGGTGGTAAGAATAGCAATACAATTTTCCCATAAGTCATAAAGCACGTGCCAGACCCTTTTCCCTCCCCCTTCCCCTTCCCCTACCAATCACTGTCCGCCTTTACGCCTGCCGTGCGAACCCAACCCATTGGCAAAATGGCTTTAAGCTGCTGTTTGCGTCTGTCTCATTGATGTCGGTTTGCTTTTCTATGCAAGTTATTGTTGTTGTTGTTTTTCCTGCATAATATTAATCGGATTGCTATTCCCATAATCTGTCTTTGTGCATCTGTGTGTGTCTCTGTGTGTGTCTGTGTGTGTGTGCGAACTGTTTGTCAACTCTTTAGGATCATTAGCAATTATTATGTATGTTGACGTTGTCTGTCTTTGCCCCGAAGATAACAGCCAATTATTCTGTTGAGCTCAGTTCATAACCATCCTCTTAACTTATTTCTATTTTTTTTTTTTTATTTCTGTCTAAGCAGTAAGGGATAATCGTATCAATAATGTAAGAAAGTACTTTTCAGTGTAGAAAAAGCATAATAAAATTCTAATAGTACTTCAATTAATGATGGAGAATATTCCGCTTTTAAGTGATGTCAAAAGGTTAGTCAACTTCTTATCTATAATATTTTAATATTGTCAATATTTGTTGTGTCTCTCAAGTTTGTTGACTTCAGTAACAAGTTAAGCCTCTTTAAAGACTGAATGGCAGTGCGTTAAAATTGGCCCAGCTCGTGCCAAATTAAATGAAACATGGCCGGCATCAACTTTAAGCGTCGCTCGTTCAACTATACAAAGCGAATTACAAGCTAACCCCAAGTTAAGCCCAAGCCCCAAAATGCCAGCGAGGGCAAGAACGCTAAGGCAGGACGGCGAAAGACGTCGGGACGAAGGATGTCGGGACGAAGGATGCCGCCGTGGAACCAAAGTGTGAAAATGGTAAAAGTGTCGGGCGCGACCGGAAGGAATCAAAGACGCTCTCGGGTTGGAGACGGTCGAGTAACATGTTGGCATCGTCTAGAAACTTACAAACATGACATTAAATGTTGCCCGTCTGTCGGGCCGAAGCGCCGGCTCAGGCCCAGACTGCAATACCAACAACAACAACAACAACAACAAAAGCTAGTTGAGATGAAATCAAGACAAAACAGGTGAAAGACGCACTGCAGCTAAGTAAAACTTTATACTGACTGAGCTGAGATGGCGGCGTCTTTTAGAATGCGCAAAAGTTGCGCATACGCCACATGGGCCCCAGCAACGGGCCACGGTGCACATCGTTTGCTACCTATGGGAATTTCATTTGTTGTTCATTTTTAAGCAGGTCGCGATTTAAATTTTCTTTTGCATTTATATGCAGCTTTATGAGCAGCAGCCACAGCAGCAGCGTAAGCAGAGTGAATCTCATGAGCAGTGCCGCAGTAAATTTACACAATGAAATCTTAAGCGCTCCCCCGGGGGCACACAGCAACTTATCCCAAGCAGGCGAAACTTTTGCAGACACACACACACACACACACAGACAGGTACACACCTTGAATTGAGCGCTGCATACTTGACTCCAGCACTTGAACAATGCCACATTTATATGCCCCCAGTACGCACACACACACACACACACACATATGCTTTAGAGCTGTTTGCTGTGGGGAAGGATTTGAACGGCGCTCGCCATTTGACCGGAAGTTCGACAAAGTTCAAATTATATGCGCACACACACCGAAGGCATATGTGTGTGCGTGTGTGTGCGCGTGTGTGTGTTTAGCCTGTTATTCATTCGTTTTTGCAAATAAATGAACCGTGCACTAAAACAAACAAATTCAATTGAATCACTCTCCTGGGCATTACAATTGAATGTGCCCAGCGAGCTAAACTCTATGGGAAAAACTCTATCGAACCAGATTTTGTCGGCGTCGCGTCGTCTGCACTTGAATTTTCTTTGTTTTTGTTATTTTGTGTGCGTGCCATGTTGTTGCTATTGCTATTGCTATTGCTGTTCGTTGTTGGTGTTGGTGCTCGCCCACCAGAAGAAAATCTAATGAAAATGTTCAATTTGTTGCAAACAAACACGAAAAAGAAAAAGCCATGTTCAGGCACAAAATCTTCCAAAAAATACGTACACATTCATTCGATGCGATTGTTGTTGCTGCCATTGGCCAACTGGCTGCACTCGGCTGATTGGAACTTTTGGCCATTTTGTTAGTTCAAGGGCAACAAATTTGCCAGTTTCTCCAGCCAACAAAGCTCTCAGCCCACCCACAATATCAATGGTCTGCAATGCGATGCGTGTGTGTGGCCCGAAGAATCTCAGATATTTGCATCGGAGTGGGCTACCAAAGTGTCAGTAATTTAATTCAGACCATCGACTGAGCTGCCAGCACACAAATCGGCCAGTTTAGTTGCCGTAGACCAACTCAGCTTGGGGTCTAAAATGAACTGATAGGAAGTTTTTTTTTTGTCATTGTGATACGTTAACCTAATCGATTTCTCTCGGCCAAATTCTAGTCAGCTATGATTTACCAAATTATCTTCTTGAGACTGTCGTTTAATCTCAAGTGAAAATTCCAAAAACAGCCGCAATTAAGATTTGTAATTTTTGAATCAGATTAGAGTTGCTTCAAAATCTTCTTATATATAATTCGCTTTCAGCTGAATTTTTTTTAATGAAAGTTTGAAAATATAAATCAAATAAATGCTTTATATTTTATATATGTATCCACTTCAGCTTGTCTGTAGGCCTTGCATAAAATATTGTGGTCATTTTGAATAAATCTAAAATCTGCCTTTCAGCACAAGCGCACAAAATTTCCTGGTTATTGTGAAAGTGTTTCGGTTTGATTAGAAACACGCCCACACTCAGTTTGTTGGCCAGTTTCAAAACACGATTTAACTTGTCTGCTCATCGGGCTTTATTATTTCTTTTGTTAATACTTTTTTTTTGCAAATTGTTGTTGTTGTTGTTGTTGCTCAAACAATCAAACAAATCAGCGCAAGCTGTGCCATTGAGCGGCTCATCAGCGGGTCTAAGACAAAGCCGCTCCCTTGACGGACAGCTGTCAGTCTTTATTGTTGTTGTTGTTGTTGTTGTTGCGGCAAGCACTCGAGTCGAGTCGCCACCTCGTCATCGACTGCCAGACCAGGAAGTACAAGCCGCCGAACGGACCACCGAAACAAACCCACCTGCTGTGGCCGCGTTGGCATTATTATGCATTTATCAAATGAAAATCATGCAAAATTTGACAGAAAATTACACGACGAAAAGCCGCCCACTTGGCGCTGCCTCTGCAGAAGGAAATGCCAAAGGCAAAACGGAAAAAAACGTCAAGCCAAAAAGCAAGCGCCTCTCAGATACCCTATAAAAACGAAAATAAAATAAGGTGTGTTCAAGTTTTATTTGTTTGTTTTCTTTTTTAGGGTATTGCATGTTTCCAGTCACTTTAGTGCACAGAGGGGCGTATACACCATGCCAGAAATTAGTCAAAAAGCGCCGGACTCAGACAAATGACCAGCGCACCTCATATGCCAGAGGGAGAGAGAGAGAGAAAAAGAGAGAGAGAAAGAGTCGAAACGTTTCGAGTTTGGCGATAATTATGAGCAATTTATTTAATGATGATTTGCATGGGGCACAATGAAAATAAACAACAAAGTTGCTGCTGTTGTTATTTTTCTGTTTTCTTTTTAACAAGTGCACCAGATTTGGTAGTTAGGAAATTTTGAGTGATATGCAACTGTGTGTGTGTGTGTGTGTAGCAAGAGTTATTTGCACTTCCTTATTCGTCTGGCTCATTAAGCACTCAATTTGTTACAGCTTAAACTTTTTAATGGCCTTTTAATATCAATTCGAAGGTAGTTTGTAAATCAGTTTTTAAACACCTTGTTGCCAAAAAAAAATAAGCTGCGCACTTCTCTCAAGTCAAATGATGTTTGGTCTTTGGCCATTAAGCATACAAGTTTTAACGATGCCAACATAAAGAAGGCCAATCCGGGGGTCATCCAGCACATAACAATAAATCGCTTACAAGCCATGTTATGCAAGTCAATTCAGTTTGCGGATGGCCAACAAATGACTCCCTGAAAGTCAGGCTTATGTCTTTTACACCTCAGCTGATTTACAATCCGCTGACACATTTTAATGTTTAAGTAACTATAAGAAAACCTATAAAAACAACTGTGTTTGGTTAAGTGCTGTGTTAACAAAATACACGACAATATTTTGGCTGTAATGTTATGCAATTTATGTATTGGAAAAAAGTGAAATCATCGTACTTAAAAAGGGACAACTTTTTAATAGAAAAATAAATTTGAATAAAATATATAAAATATATTTGATATCCTATAAATTCTTTTAAGAATTAGGATATGTTTCAAATACATTTATAATAAAAAAATAAAATAATTTAATCAACAATTTGCTTGTGAAAGTTTCGTTTGCTGTTTAAAACAAAAAACTCTTTTATGACATAATCTAATCAGCCATAAGATGACATAGTTAATGGCGTAATAATTCGCACAACGCCATAATGTGAAGCGCATCTTTAGACACGCAATCACAATGTGGCCATATCGAAAATAAACTGAGCTGCACTCAAAGCAGCCGCTGTCGAAGCCCTGGCCAAAATGCATCAAATGACCAAATCCAAACATTGGCAGAGTTGCAAAAATGTTTTCACTTGACTGACTTTTCTGGCTCCATGCAATTTTCGCACTCAAGTGGAGTAATTTGCGGTCGTCGTTTGGATTCGCCGCTTGCCCGCCGCTTTCGGCCAAGTCCACAAGCGTTTTCGCTTTTGACGGGCCTGGCCAATCGAAAGTTGAACAAGTCCATTCCGAGCCTGTATCAGACAACGATTGTGCGGCTGACTTAGAGTTTGTCGGCGCGTCTGAAACTGCGACTGAGTGATTGTTAATCGTGACTAGAAAGACGCACATGACATAATGATTGCTGTACATGCGGCTAACATTTGTTATAACATTTTTCCGCCAACCTCGAACACACTGAGCAACATCATTTTTGACATTTCTGAATTATCACGCAAACTATTTAAGCTGAACTTGGGTAAGCTAAGAATTTCTGCATGCAATGAAAATCAAAGAAAGATTAGTTAATATTATATTCAAACTTTGCTTGTGGCAAAATTATTTTTAAAGTAATTTACAATTTTTGTCTTAAGCTTTTAAAATAAAAACTTATAAAGCTATAAATTAATGTATGTGTTAAGAAAAGATTTTATAATTATATTTTATCAGAATCATATCAGATGGGTAAATCATTTAAACTATAATTTTATTATTATTAAATATTATATATATACGAAATTAAAGTTAAAATAAATACAAGGTAATATAAAATACATAAAATATTCCAAAAAAAAAATTTAAAATAAATTTTATATTTATTTAGGCACTATTTGCTAATTATAAATTCTTTAAAAAAATAATATTTTATTAAATTAAAGTAACTTTAAATACATCACAAAAAAGAGTAAACTCTGAGCTATATGAAAGAAAAAGTGGAAAACGAAAGTATTATAAGTGTGTTGCTTAGTGTAATTACACTGTCTTGCGTGGCAGGTAATGGCTAGGAAAACCTTTCATTAACAAGCCAAAAAATTATGAATGCCGCTATGCGCGTTGACAAGTGTCAGCGACTGTGGCTGATTGGTGTTGATGGCTGCACAATTAAAGTTTTAGCTGGCTTTTGGAGACAACGGCCTGACGGGGGAAGGGAGGCGGGTTGGAGGCCATACTTACATAATGTCAGAAATGATTTACACAAATTATTTTGTAATGTGCGTTGGCAAGTTGCTGCTGCTTTTTGGCCGGGGCTTAAAGCTGCTCCAACTACCACTCTCCAATCATCCATCCAAGCGACCAGCCATCCATCTATCTATCTATATGTATAACCGACGCTAACCCTCTCCCTTTCTCTCTCACTGCTGTGGCTGTCGCCGTGAGCCGTAAGTCAAACAAATCAGTCGTGCCAGAAGATTAATGGCAGCATTATTGTGTCGCCTGCATCAGCATCAGCATCAGCCTTAGCCATAGCCATAGCCATAGCCATAGCCATAGCCGTGGACCATCATCATCATTGGCAACTTCATCATGCGAATGCCGACTGCCGACTGCCGACTGCCTACTGCTGTCCCTGTCCAATGCTATAACCCGCTCACTGTGCCAATCGCCCAATGCGTTGGGCTCCCGACAAAATCACCCCGGCCTGGCTTCTGACTGTTGCCTGCCTTTAGGGCCTGTCTTGCCGCCTGCCCCGGCTGCCACAACGGTCGCAGTGCAAAAATGTTGCATGCGATTTTTCTTGCAGTAAATAATTTTTCATGCCATCTGTCCTGTTATGTCTGCCAGGGCCCGTCCAGAAAGCCTCGCCCACCTTCCACCTTACAGCAGCAGCAGCATTGTCTGTCCACTCTGTCCGCCTGTCGTATTATAGCCCATTGATCAGTTTGTTTTACCAGCTCTGGGCCCGGTCGGGGCTCGGCCGTGCTTTGCAGTCTGGTTTTGTGTACATTTTGGATTATGAACTCTTTAAAACATTCGCTTTGAGTCTATTCTGACGGTGCCAGTTGGCATTTTGTGGTCCGATTAAGGACAATTGGTTGTGATGAATTAGAAGTGCGCGTAATGCATTGTTAAATCGATTAGTAGAATTTACACTTTCAAAACTTTAATTGTTATTGCGGTAAATCAATTGAAATTTAATGTAAAACTTGAATGATTAAATTTTCTGATTGCATAAATTACATTTTGTGCCCACTGTGCGCGGCAGCTTGGGCGACTTAAATGGCAGCTTCTTACTTTGGTACTTTCGCTGCCAAAGCGGCTTTCATGTCTTGTTAGTGGACCCACAATTGGCTGTCCAAGAGGCCAGTGCAAGGACATGGGCGGGGAGGGGGGCGTAACAGTCATAAGGGCAGCCACGACGAGGCCAGGACTATGCAAATTTGTCAAGTTTATTGAGCTGCGCTTGTGACGACGGCTTAGTCGAGTCACGGCCCAAGCACAAACAACAAATTTCGCATTGTGTGGCAGCATGAAAGCTGGAACTGGAACTGAACGCTGGAGCTGGAGCTGGTGCTGGTGCTGGGTGCAGTGCCTTCAAAACTTTTGCCATGGCAGTGAGAAGAACATTTAATTAAATTCCTTTGCACCTTTAGTGCTGCGCTAAAAATTCCAGAGCCGACAGGACTTCCTGGCAAAGACCTACAACTACAACTACAACAACGGCAGCGGCAGCGACATGCAGCAATAACAAATTAATCTTTGCGGTTTGCGCAACCGGAACCGGTAACACTGACGCTGCCCCCTTGGCCCCCGGGGGCTCCTGGCCACGGCCCGTAAGCGTAAGCCGTACAAATGAGGCATTTGATTTTAAAACTGGCGCAGCAAAAGTTGCCAACAAAACGGATAACGTGGGCCATCGACTGCGAAGCGTTTTATGTCGCCGACTGGCGCTTTTATGGCTATAACACCCCCCTGTCAACCGCCTGGCCCGGCGCTGTGCTCTATTCAATCAACTGCTGAATTATGTTGACAAGGCACGCACACGGCCAAAACCAAAACCAACTGCCAAACAGTGTGCCACAACGGAGGCGAGGGCAAAGTTTTCAATTTACGTTTTTAAGGCTTGTGGCACCGAACACCCTTCCCCCTGCCCCTCCCCCTGCCCCTAACACTAGCTACCCCTTTCGACGGCGGAGGGCCGCAATTTGATGGCACTTGCACTTCGTCTTCAATTTTGCAAATGCGCCTTAAGTCAGGCCACGTAAGCGGAAGGAAATGCATAACAAAGCGTTTCTTATTAGCATGACAGCCTCAGCGGAAGAGAAAGAGACAGCCAGTTAAAGAGGGAGAGAGAGCGAGAAAGAGCAGCAAAAGTTGCTTAACGAAAAGTTTGTATTAGTCGATTGTTTAATCGATAAGTTTTGAATATTACTTTATTTATGCCATGTTTATGACCAACACAAGAAAAGCCTTTTCGGCTAACTTTAAATAAATTTTACAATTAGCAATTTGGGAAAAAAATAAAATACTATTTTGCCCTGTTGATTGGTAAAATTTATAGGGTTTAAAGTAATTTATTTTTACCATGCAGAGTTGAAAGTGAAAAACAAATTGCAAGCAATAATTTTTTATGTTGCGAGTAGAAAATTGAAAATCGTATAATAAAAGATATTTGATGGAGGTGCCAACCACAAGTGGAGGTAATTGAGACTGTGCAAGGAAACCAATTTAGCAATTACATAATAATTGTAAATTAATAAAAAGTTTATGGGCTATGCATGTTACACAAATGGAGTTAAGAGATAACTTTTTTTACACCCCAAGCCCATTAAAAATGTGTGAGGATGTAAATAATTTAATGAAAAAGATATGTCCAAACTATAAAAATAACTTTGATAGTATATATTTGATAATTTAAAATTGACTTGATTTAGTCTAGCACTTGTTTTTATTCTTATAAATTTTGGCAACAAAAGTTCCATAAAAAAACTCAACATTATTATATATATCGTATAACATTATTATATAAAGAAATATATTTAAATAATGTATGTATTTTTTGGCAATATGCATAAGATATTTTCTATTCTCGCGAATCAATGAATTGTGAGCGATATCAATCAGTATTAAATGTAAATTTATATTAACTGCCTGCAGATCCCCAGCAACACATTGCCTACTAGAAGCACACACACAACGCAGCTAAAATCAATTGTGAAAAGTCAGAGGAAAACAGCAGGAGGAGGAGGAGGAGGAGGAAAGCTCGAAAGGCAGTTGACAGCACTGCGTAAAATGGACGAGGCGACTTTCATTTCTTTTCTATGCACGCACAGCGCACATTCCATTCCGCCCACATGTTCCACGCCCACAATCTATATGGGAAATCATCTTGCAGGATTCTCTGAATGTTGCGGCGCAGAGCAGCGGCGGCGTTTGTCCTTTAAGCCACTTGGCGTCTTTTGTCCTTAGGGGCAATCAATCCGTGTTAATGGCTCCGCAGCTAAATCAAAAAGATTGCCATAGCGCACAGTAAAAAAAAATGTAAAAAGAGCGCAAAACCGAACAGAAGACGAGAAAAGAAAACAAAGTCTAAGGGATCTGTTGGAAAATTGAAAAGTTTGCACAAATATTTTGCCACTTAGGTTGCAAAATCGTTCAACAGATGGCGCCAGCTAAATTGTTGTAATGTTACAATGTTGTAATGTTGTAATGTTGTTTTCGGCTTGCACAGTGGCATGTTTAAGCTATTTGATTATGTACTATCTGCAACTTGGCCAAATTCAGGCAGCACAACTTGGCTAAACTAAGTCCAGGCCAAGAAAGTTGAAAGGAACACACAACCTCACACACACACGCACACACACATGCACTTAAGTTGGCTTTAACAAAGCGGCCAAGCAACCCTCGCAGAGGCAGAGGCATGCAATTTGTATGCCCGTCAAATGCGGCTCGTTATTGCGAAATTTAGAACTGCTCGAAATAATTCCAGCAAATTTTCGTGCAAACGAGGCAGACGCAGTTACAACAACAACAACAATACACACAAAACTAACGCACACAGAAACGCAAACTATGCAATAAGAACCGAGACACCCAGCAAAAGTGTCAAAGCCAATTAATAGGCGAGTTAAGCTTAGCTTAAAATAATAATGTTTTCAACTATGCAAAAGTGAGTTTATATAAGTTAAGCTAAGTCACATCCATACTCATAAATATACTTTTTAAAATTATAAACTGTATACTTAAAAAAATGAATTTGTTTAAATAACATTTGTTTATTTTATGAGTGTTTAGAATTTAACTACATGGAATGAGTAAGTTGAGGTACTTAATAGAAAATTCAATTGCTTATTTAAAAATGTATTATTATTTTTTGGTTAACATATAGCCTAAGCCATTGCTTTAATATTTAATGGATTTAATATATGTACCTGCCTGTGACTTAATATCCCATATCCTTGTTTGACTGTTCTCCAAACTGAACTAATTTTCCTACCGTGAGCATAGCACAAATAAAGTGTGTATATATTTGTAGGTATAAGACATCTATTAACATTTTAAATAAGTGCAACACTTTTCCAATATACCCCCTTAAACGGAGTACACTTAAAGTGTTTACTATCTATAAGTAATAAACTTCTAATAGCATTTGAAATTAGTATTCCTTCTTCAACATAAAAAGCTTAAACTTTTCTAATAACTGTGTTTAAGTTCTGGCAACAAATCGCTTTCGACAAACTTGTCGCCTGTCTGGTTTAGCATGTCAAGCAATTGCAGCCTGGGGATGCCACCCAATTCTACCGCAATCCGTTACCCAGAAGTCAGCCTCCCTTTGCCCTTGCTGTGTCTGTCTCTCTCTCTCTCTCTCTCTCTCTCTCTCGCTCCCTCTGTCACACTCCCGCACGTTCGCCCTCTCTTTCTTTTGGTGGCCAGTGCACGTGCATTAAAAGTTTAGCGCCAAAGTTGTTGGTGCTCGTTTCCCGCTGCCTGCCGTCCGTTGCCCGTTGCCCGGACGCAACCGGCGCAAACCGGAAGTGGTGGCGCCACGCACACGGGCGGGTGGATGTCGTGTGGGTGGCAGCTGCTGGAGGAGCAGTACAGCATGCACCACAGCAAGTGGCATGGCTGATGTAGTTTAATTATGTAGAAATCGAGACACGCACTTTGCCAGACAACGTCAACGATGGATGCACAAGCTGGCGACTGGTTTTGGATTCGGCGTGTGGATGTGGGGGACGACTATGTGTGGGCGTCATGCAATTGACACGCCCACACGGCGACTACATCGCCCTCATAACTAGCGCACGCAGAATTTGTGGCTTTTTATCGTTCAGGTGTAGCAGCTGCTAAATGTGTGTGTGCGATTATAAATTCTGTTGCATGTCGGCCAGCGGCAGGTGCAAGTAAATGCTGCGAATTGCATTAGGCTGCCCCGTCGCTATTCAGCTCAAATAAACTTTAAGTTTCTCAAATAAAGAAATTAAAAAAAAATAAAAAGCGAGTACAACTTTAATTGTGGCATCGCATAAATTTCAATAAAGGCAAAGTCAGTGAAAGCTGCGCAGGTTTTCAGCTGGCATTACGAACCGTAGGAGACAGTCGTTTATATCAATTAGCCGCCGCGTCTGCCACAGCACAGAACAGGACAACAGTTTACGCTCACACTTGGGCAAGGCTTCGGGATCCTTGCTCAGGTGACTCCAACTGAAATGGAGCTGGGTTTCCTTTGTGTGTCTGTGTGTGTGTGTTTGTTTTCTGTGTGCTAATTGATTTATTTGTGCGTTCATTTTGCTCAAAATGTGCAAATATATTTTAAAATGTGTAAGTCAGCACTTTGAGTTGGGTATTGGGATTAACAGAAGGTTCGTTTTAAGTTTCTTTTCCTGCGAAACAACTTTTGGTAAGCTGATGCAAAAATGGCCTTAAATATTAACTAGCAGAAATTTGTACCTTGTTTATTGCAGAGAGATTCTTGATATTTTAATTATAAAATTATTGCTCTAATAAACTACACAAATGTACATGTACACATGTATATAAAATTTGTAGAATTATATTTATGTCTTTTTTCTCCTGAATACTAAGTTTTTATTAATGAACATTAATTGATGGATTGATTGATCATTAAAAAAATCCCCAAAACTCAGTCCCAAATATTTAAAGTTAAAGGCCTCAACTATGTGACAGAGCCTAAATAAATGGATAAAATTAAAACACTTTAAATTTTAAGTATAATAACTTAGAGCCAAAATATCGCGCACATAATCACCCAAAAAAAAAACACTAGATTATAATTTCAGACTGTGTAAAATTGCAACTTAATTATGATTTACTCATAAGTTTGCCAAAACAGAGCTGATCTTAAGGAGTTTCCCGGCCAAGCTGAAAAGCCTTCAGGTGGCGCCCACACGAGCGCGTTGCCTAAAGAAGCGGAACTACAACAGATTTCCCGGCAGTTCATTTGCCCGCGGGGTGGCAAATAGAAGCTAAAACCAAAAAAAAAAAGGGGGGTTGAGGGGAAAAACAATAAAAGGAAAAAACCCGAACGGGGGAAAAAACAATTCGCGTTGGCAACGCAATTTCACACTTTACCAGCTACAAATTGCAACATCATAGTCCAGCGGTTACACCCACATAGAGCCAATGCAGAACCGATTCCTTGTCCGTGCTGGGGTGGACGAGGACGAGGCAGCCGCCTTGCCAGATTATAAAGATGACGATGGCGCCATTGCTGCCGGGCTGCATGGAATTTTATGATTTATGAGTGCGTTCTGGCAGCCACGAGCTGAACGGAGCCCGCTTGTCGAACGTGCGGGGTGGGTGCAGGTCATTTTTCTTGGCTCTTGGCGCCTTTCTACCATTTTTTTTTTTTTTTTTTCTTGTTTTTTTCTATTTTTGTAAAAGTGGCGCCACACAGAAATTGTTGCACTTTTTGTGGCATTGCCATTGGTGCAGCTGCAGGTCAGCGTGCTGACCATTTGATAAATGAGTTTTGCACTTTTCGCAACCATTGGAAAGAGTTGAGCCCTGAGTTATGAGCCGATGAGCGGGGCATGCATTGGGTTGTGCGACGATGACATTTTCTGCTCTTGCCTCAATCTGTCAGGGCACAGCAAATTGATCAGACGGCCTGTGGTCGCTCCAACAACAAATGCCCAGCAAATCACGTCAGTTAACACACCCAAGGACTTCGCTTTCCACCCAACAATTGCCACGCCCCGGCAACTAACAAATGCAATTAGGCCGCCCCCTGCCAGAGCTGCCCGCATTCGCAGGTCGAGAGGTGTGCCAAATTCCCTTGTCTGATTTGCCACAAAAAAGGCTTTAATTAATTTATGCATGCGAGATTTTGTTTTGTCCATGTCCTCAGACCTAACTCTCAATTCAGGCAACACGGAAATCCACCCTTGTGCTGTAATGTATTCCCTTTTATTTTTTACAATTTAAAAAACTTTAAAAAAATCAGCAAAGTGCGTAATTTTATATTCTTTAGCATGTTTTGTTTTCGATTGTAACTAAATAAAGATGATATAATTGATTGAATGAGATTAAATTCCTTGGCTTGGATTAACATCCAAAGCACCACCGGGTTTGGTATTTTCAAACAAATTTTTATTGCCAATATAATATATAAGATACTATTTATTTATTTAAAATTGTTCAACTATTTAGTGAATTTCTTTATGAAATAAAAAAATATTAATTAAATTTCTGTCTAAATATAATTAGACAAAAAAGAATCCACACACTTTAATCGACATAAATTCTATGTAGATCGTAAAAGCTTATATAATTAAAATTTGACAACTGTGAAAGTATATTGAATTTAGAATTTAAATAAATGGGTTTCTGTGATAATATAATTAAGCAAAAAAGTGTCCACATATTTAAATCGAAATAAATTTTTTATAAATCATAAAAATAAAACTCTTAGATCACTAATCGTCCATGGATTAACTCTCTTGGATGCAGCAGAAAACCACAAAACCTGTCCAACTCATCGGACACTTATTTCAGTTACCCTGTAAAGCAAAACAACAGGGACTTAAATTGAAGTTTATAACTACACGTAAAAGCAAACGTTAACGTAAAAACCTTTTGCTATTAAAAACCAATATAGTTAATTTTATAGACCGCTTTCTAAACATTACTCCATTTGAATTGTTTTGTTTTTTTTTTGTTGGCTTTTTGCATAGATTGCGCAGCAGCCAAAACAATTCCGTTTATTGTCTCCCGTTGCGTGTGGGTGGGCGGCTTAGTGGGCGTGTGGCATGCAACAAAGTGTCAAGTGGTTGTGTGGCATGCACGACTAGAGTCACATTTCTCTACTCTCTTTTCTGTGTGCATTTGCCAAAGTCATTTGAGTTTGGTAGGGAAATATGAAACTTATGAATGAATACTCACAATCTGTTAAGGCAAGCAGGGTATGTCAGTAAAAAAAATTAAAAATAGATGATTTAATTCTGCTAAGATTACATTTAAGTTAACAAAGAAAATTAGCTAAAGTTAAAAATTTTTAAACAAACTTAAAAAATGTAATAACATTCAAATGATTTTGTATATTGTTCCCATTTAAACTGTTTATTGAAAGGGTATTCTATCTTCGGCTATTGCTAAGATTTTTTCCCCGCAGATAACTGTTTTTCTGGGCCTTTTTTTTTATAATGTTTTCAGTTGCCCCAGCGACTAGGAAGCCAAACAGCCGACAATTCTACGTGCCCAGACAGTGCCCACGAGCAGCTACAGCCAGGCAGACAATCAAACCACACACACACACTCAACACACTCAACACACACACACACACATGGTGTGCACATTTCCAGCTCAATTGCGCGCTCAATGAATAATTTAGTTGAAAATTTCGGCGCACTTTTTGTGTGAAAATGCGGCTATACAGTTATTTGGAGTGCAACAGCCTCCCCGCGCTTTTCCCCCCGCTGCTCGTCTGCTCGGTCAGTCATAAAATTTATGCGTTTTTCCTTACAGTTTTTCTCATTTCGCTGGCAGAGCGTGTGAGGGGAATTTTGGCTCTCGGTTGCCTCGTAAAATGCCTTGTGCAACAGTTGAAAAATTCTAAACGCCGCCATAAATGCTAGACGACCATGCCCCAAAACGCCCGCGGCAACTGCACTTTGCCGGCGTTGCCATATCAGCGCCATAAATAAATTGTTCGTGTTTGACTTTTGGCAAAATGGCGAAAAAATAAAACAAAATAAAATAATAATAAAAATGAAACCCGCATGAAAAGGCAATTGTGGGCGATGGCATCCAACTGCTTCAGGGCCTGACACAGGATATACTGCCGTTTATGTCTGAGTGTGTGTGTGTATGTGTGTGCTCATTATTTTTATGACAGCCAGCCCTTGCTGTGCTAAAAATACAACAGGTAGAAATAAATAACTATAAAATACAATTTATATTATGAGCGCCGAAAAAAAAAATATTCGCTTGTATGTGATAAAATTACAAACTAGGCAATTTATAAATTTGCTTTATTTTACCAAATTATACAAACACATTTTTTAAACCTTTCAATGAGTGTGTTATAGAAGGCTAGTTTAAAAGAATTTTATTTTTGGTTGGGATTATTAATGCCAAAAATGAGGTTTTTTTTTATTAAAGCTTAGCAAAGTTCATTAAAATGTATTCAATAAATCAGACAAATATCTATAAAAGCTATTGCAAAAGTCACTCTTTAGAGCACTTAATCAAAGTAAGCTTCAGTTTAAAATAAACTCTAAGTTAAACAATTAATTAATTTAACATAGTTTTAATTAGAAGTCTTTTATACTCCACACTAATTAAGCTATAATTTTTTAAACGCTCTAAATTAAAACATATACATTGTAGTTAGTTGAATGCAAATTGTCTGATATATATCTTAATAGTTATATTTATGTTTTGTGAGCAGAAGTCATACAAAATAAATATGAAAATGTAAATATTGCTCAGTCAGAAAATTCTGTAGCTTTAAATGTTTGAATCAAGCGTTTTCAATGAACTTCAATTGTGGGTTAACTTCTCTAGAAACAAAGTCATCTGCAAACAGTAGACCAGGGCCGGGCTGCCTAGTCCAGCCAGAAAAGAAAATCCATGAAGCGAGTCCTTGTTCAAAAATATATCTATATCTTTAAATATATATATATATATATATATATTTTTGTGTGCACAGCTCACAGTTTGTCTTCTTAATTAGTGGCCAAGTTGAAGAAGAAGCTCAGACAGGCTGCATGTCTATACAGAGTGTGTATGTGTGTGGGTGTGTGCGTGTGTGTCTGTGTGTGTGTGTGTGTGTTTGGTGTCTTTTGCTATGCAGCCAGTCTGTTGAAGTTTGCGGGGCACGTGTTTGCTTTGTGCGGATTATGATTATTATATGGCAATTATGCGTTTGTCTTTTGTCAATTTTGTAATAAGTGAGATTGCCTTAAGTAAATGCTGAGCCGCAATTTGTCTCAATTTGCAAATGACGCTTCACATTCGAAATTGAAATTTACTTGTGTTTGTTCTACGATTATTTGCCATTCAGCTGCAGCTGTCAAATATGCCTGTGTGGCAAGTACTTGCCATTTAAAATTTGCTACAAAAATCGATAATTATCTGAGAGTTTTGGTTAAGTTGCCACTAAACAATATGCCGCAATTTGAGGCCAGAGGCTAGACACAACGCGCGAGCAGAGAGGGAGAGAGAGAGAGAGAGTATAAAAGGAGGAAAGGTCCTGTGTGCTGGCACCTTCAATAGGCAAATTAACATTTCGACAAAGGCAACCTAATCAAATGTCACAATCACGCATGCGGCATGTCCTGGCCAGTCCACAGTCCAGAGTACAGAGTCCCTGGGCCAATGTGACATTTTGTTATAGCTTGCAAGCGGACGTGCGGTCGGCTGTGTCCTGGCAGTGCCACTTTTTGCAGCCCCTTCGCATAACTTTCACTCTTGTCAGTTGCAAATTACGCCGCACGTTTCAGCCTGGAGCTGGAACAGGAACAGGAACAGGAGCTGGGGCTGGGACTGCAGCCAGGAGCGGCGACAACGTCGTAATTTAAAGCTTATTTTGACACTCACTGCCGCTGGCAACTGCCTGGACGCCCCAGTAGCAGCAGCAGCAGCAGCAGCAACAACAGCAACAGCAGCACCCAATTTGCATCTTTCAAAATCGTGTTTTGTTACATTTTGTGGATGCGCAAAAATTTGCATACGACAATTAACACTCCAAAAGGCGCGGCAGCAGGACCAAAGGGGGCTGCTCGCATGTGTCGTCTCCGAAGGGGTGCAACAGCAGCAGCAGCAACTGTGCAGCAGCAACTGTGCAGCTTATCCTGCATGCAACAAACGTTGCAGGCGTTGCCCGCACAACGTTGCGTATGCGTAATGTTGTCTGCCCCACTGACAACAACACCAGCAGCAGCAACACACTCATAAGACAGCTGAGATATGTAAATGCCCCGACTTGAAGGGGGACCAGTGCCTGGTCCAACTGTCACAAATTCTATTATTCAATTCGAAAAGCAAAACAAACTAATGAGAATTGCAAAATATTTGTCTTTTCCTTAAATCGCTGCAGTGTTGTCAAACTGGAAGATTGCTAAATTCTTGGAGTCCTTTATGGCTTTCTAGGCTTATTGTTTTATAAGTCAATAGAAATTATATTTAAATAATGATATCCACACCTTATAATCTGTATACAAAGCCATCTCAAGCTCATTTATTAAGGAAATGCTTTAATAATCACAGCTTTAAACGATAACAATTTAAATTTTAGGAAAATATTTAGCATTCACAATAATTTGGCTTAGGTGAGAACAAAATCACGCTTCTAAGTCGACTTTTTGGCGCAGTGCAGAGCACTTATCATATCAAAACGGGTTGACAAAACCGAAGTACAATATCTTAAAGCAAATTAAGAACCGCAATCAGCCGCAAACATTTCACACACACAGAACGCAGCCACCGAACTGGGGATATTGTCGCTTAAACCTCGCAGACCCCAAAAGGGTTGCCAGAGTTGAAAGGGAAGCCGATTTCGAATCGAATGGGGGATGTAACGTTGCGAATGTGGTGGAACGTTTGTTGTTTGATGCCAATGCCAAGAAATGTCATGATAAGCACAGCAATACACATACACACACACACACACAAACACACTCGCACACAGTTGCACTTAATACGCTTAATTGACTTTCATGTATGCACGAGTGAGTGCAGCGACACGAGAGCGCACAACGCAGCGAGAGTGCCACCAAAAAGGGTGGCATAGGGGGGGGGGGGGGGGTGTGTGTGTGTTGATGCAACGGTTGGAGAAACATGCTGACGTCTGCTATGCCTACATGTTGGCCAGGCTGCTGCTGCTGCTGCTGCTGCAACTGATGCAAGCCAGCAACTGGTGACATTAGCGATGCGGAATTAGCCAGGCGACAACTGTCAGCCAACAGCCAAAAATCAATCCAAACACAGTAAGCGATCCCCAATGTGGGTAGCTAAATAAACTGAGAGAAAAGGATCAAAAAATGTATTTAACAAACTGAAAAAATAAAAAATATATATATATATATACATGTATGGTTAAGTAACAAACAAAATAATAATTGCAAAAAGGTAACAATAATTGCACTATTTTTTATATACATCTATATTTTTAATTTTATATTTAATATATTCTTACTCAATATATTTCATGTCTTTAATATTGTTTTATAAATTTATGAATATTGAGAAAAAAGTTAATATTATTACAAAAATAAAATAATGTTAGTAAGTAAGTAATGAGAAATAACAGGAGAGCAGATTAAAAAGAATAATCAATTAATAATTCAATTACACATCTGTTATGGACTTAAAGCTATTTTATATATGTATTTTATTTTATATATATTTATTTTATTATTATTATTATTATTATTTTATTATTTTTATTTTATTTTATATATTCCTCCGCCTATTGCATAAATTTCTCACAGTTCAAGAGCTTGTTTAGCATAAGGAACCAAGCAACTATTTTATTTGGCAAATAACTATAAAATAACACAAATAAATTATGATAAATCGAATGATTTGTGTGTTATATTTATTATTTTGTTGGTAAAACCCTTTTTCAACAAACGGTTCATCAAATATTATGGATATGTAAGCAAATGCACGTAAATTCCACGTATCGATGCTTTTCATACCTTGGATCAATTGGGACTTGGAAATGTGGAATTGCCCAAAAGGCATCGTTAATCGTACGCACACACACACACAGGCATAAACACACACAGACACAAATGAACACACACAAAACGCTTACGAGCTGAGTCCACACAAATGCGAGTGGACTCAGCGAAATGGGAAGCAGGAGAAATGGTGATAGGAGGCAGAAGAGAGAGAGAGAGAGAAGCCTCATTCGCATACACTCGCATTTAATCACTATTCACTTCATTGATTCACTTATTCAGTTTGGGTATTCAGTATTGTGCGAGCCCAAAAATGCCAACGTTCTGTCTCGCTCATGTGTGTGTGTGTGTGTGTGTGGTGTTTGTATTGTGTGGATTTTGTGGCTCTTTTGCAGCACTTGTGTTTGTGTGTGTGTGTGCGTGTGTTTACCGACTTGTCAATCGAATTTGACAGTAGCTGCTGTTCAATGCACATAACTTGACAATTATGCAAGCATTTTTTATGGTCTTAATCCTGCCATATTAGAGGGTATTCTGTGGCATTTCTCGTCGAGTCGAGTTTGTGAACACAGACTAGAAAAGAGTTATTTATGTCGTGTCTACGAAAAGCAAAGCTTTCAGCTTGAAAAGTCTGAATTTCATGATAACAGAGATTAATATGAGAAAAGGAAGCTAAAAAGTGTAAAAGGGCTTTGTCTCCACTCTAAAGAAGAACTTGTCTTAAAGAGTATTATTTTTTAAAAAAAGAAGTATAAAATATAGGTACAAGTTAAACATTTATATTTAATTTATATGCTATAAATATTGTTAAGTTGTAAAAACTGACTTTTCTAAAATACAAAAGCTTTTTAAACAATTTATCAAACAACAGCAAATCGTTTCAAATCCAATTTAGCTCAGTTTCTACACACGAGGATTATGTTGGAATGCATTATAAACGCATAACTTGAGCAGCTGCAAAGCCAACCCCCTACCTCCCCCCTTCCCAAACACACACACAGACACACACACACACTTGTACACACACTCAAGAGCTTGTTGACAATATCATCCTTTTTTCTTTGCATTCTTCCATTTTGTCCTTTGCTTTATTTCGCTCATGCCTCGCATAATTCTTAAGTGCATTAAGCCCTTTTTGACTTCTGCTTTTCTTGCACTTCAGCAAATAAAATGCGAGCCTTTCGCCTTTCGCAGGCATTCGCTCCACCGTCAAAGCTGTCCCATTGTACCCACTGTTCCACTGTCTCCTTGCGCCTATTTGTCTTTCCGCCGGCAGCGCCCCAAATAAAGTCAATGTCAGACGGGCTCCAAGTGAAACTCAATTACACACACTCGCACACTCACTCACACACACACGCACCTGCAAACACAACAAACAAACACATTATCACATACATTGACATAGCTGCAGACGCATACATCACTTTTATTTATTTACATACCAGAAGAAAGTTAACTGCAGTTTGTTAAAGTGGACTATTTGATACTCTTTATAAACTGTATAAAAAACTTCTAGTAAAAAATATAAAAAATATCTGTCTGTTTAATTATCTTTTTGACATGCATTTATAATGATTTTTAAATTGATTTAAATTTTTTAAATTTTAAATTTATATGTAAGGTGACTACATATTATAAAATTGTTTTAAAAACTTTACCAATCTTCCAATTTTAACAAACAAAACTTTTTAGAAAGGGTTAGGGTGTTAACATTATAAAATCAAAGGAAATCCTGTAATATTTAAATTCCGTCTTAATTTTTTTATATTTTTAAAAAATACCCATGCCAATTGTTTCTCATCAAAATAGTTATATTTATTTTTTATATTATTATTTGTATATTTTTAAAACCGAGTTATAAATCACTTTATCTATTTGTGTATTATTCTAAGTCTTCATTAAAATTCATAATTATTATTATAATTTCTATAAAATTTATAGGGTATTCAATTATTGTCAGTTCTTTATAAAACTCCTGTCTTTAGCGCGTTTCTTTAACTTTGTGTTGATGCCAAGGCGCAACAAAATACACAGTCACATATGTTGCATGCTGCTTGCTGCATGTTGCTGTTGCTGTTGCTGCAGCTGGCGCATAATGAGCGCAAAAACATCCTGTGTGGATTGTCTGCGCTGGCAGGACTCGTCCCGCTTTATATATTTGCAGCGTTTGCCAAGATTTGTGCGCTTTTAGCGAGGCGACATTCAAGTCTTTCGCCCTCTTTTATATATAAATTTTATTTTTTGTGACTTTTTAACGCAGCACATGAATGCGAATGTCTCCTGGCATCTGTGTGTGTGTGTGTGTGTGTGTGTGTGTGGGTGGGTGTGTTAGTCGGCATGTCGCCAGTTTTGTTGACGTCGCCCTTCGTCCTTTGCCCTTCGACCCTTGCGTCGTCTCCCGCTGCGTTTTGCGACATGTGTCGCATTCGCATTCTTCGCATCCTGCCAAAGTTAAATGGATCTCGTAATTGTTGTCATGGCCTCGACGCCGCCGTCCTGCCAGCGGCCTGCTCCTTGCTTACACGCCTTAATTGTTTTCTTTCGCATTCGAGGCGTAATTTTTTATAGAAATTGCGGTTTAATTGCTGCATTTTAAACGCAATTGAAAAGACATTGAGCTCGCATTTCGCACTCTGCCCCTTGGCATGTCCTTTCAAAAGGATAACGTGACATTTGCGCTTTGTGTCCCATCGTGTGTGCACGCGCATCTTGCAGCTTCTTTTTTTCGGGTGGGAAGGAATAAAACCCGCCCCTTTTGCGGTGTTCAGGTTGAAAGAACAAAGAGGGAAGCAAGGACAACCCGTTACAAATCCTTGTTGGTTGCAGAAATCTGGTTTAAGGTTGTGTGTGTTGGCATTTTATGCAGGTTTTGGGCCAAGATCGGTTTCAATGTCCTCAACTCAATTCAGAGAGAGAAAGAGAGAGAGAGGTAATATAAAAGATGCGAAGGAGAATAATAATAACCTTTGTTTAAGGCGATTCTTTTCATCTAAAAATATTCTGTTAGTCTATAATTATTCCTCAAATACATGTTGAGTTTAATATATGATAGCTTTGACAATTTTAATGTACTAATTATGACTGAAAGTATTGTAATTTACAATTTATGTATTTCTAAACACATAATTAATGGATTGTCAAAGCCAACTAAAAAGTAAACACATGAATGTTTCCGCATTTATTGAATTAAATTTTTGTTATCACAGTTTTGACATCTCGATTTTGTCGCATTAAGTAGCAAATAGAAAAGCGACAGTTTTCACTCGCGAATGGAAACTAAATTCCAATCGTTGTTTAATATACAGCACAAACTCAAAGTTTTCAGCTGTAATCAATGCCATTTCAATGGCAACATTGTCAGAGCTGTGCAATGCATTAAAAATCCGGAGCGCATACTAAAAACGCATGCAAATATCAAACAGTATTATTCACAGCACCCGCCCACCGCCCACCGCCCACCGCCCCCTGCCCGCCCACGCATTACGCGCGCTGGCTGTTGCAATTTTCCATGCATTTTCATTTTGTGCAGTTTAAAAAAAAAAAAGGAGAAGAAGGGTTTTTTGTGCGCTTTTTTTATGATGCACAAACAGCCACTGGGGAAATTGTTGGCTGGTAATGAAACGTCTATAAAACTCAAACGAATGCACACAAATCGCAAATCATTTCTCATAAAAGCGCATAGTGCATTTGGATTCCCTTTTGCAACTATTTTCCCATTTTATCCTCTTTATTTGCAGCTGCTGCATTTTTTTTTTTTTTTGTGTTCAACTTTTTAAGCGGCCTTTGTGTGGCTGGGGCTGAATAAAGATACATCACTGGCTAATCGGGACTTACCTGAGCATCGGAGTGCGGCTGAAAAGGGAGCTGCAAGTAGAGAGAAGTCAGATTGAGACATTAGACGAAGTGAAACTGTGTCACATGCTCCACAAACAGCGGCCCCCACATCATCATTTATCATGCACTAAGCAGGCCGAGCCGAGCTTTTTTTATCTCGAAACCAGACGGCAAATTACCGCACGTTAAACTTTAATTATTTCCCTATTAAGAGTCGAACCCGTTGACGGATTGGCAGCTGCAGGAAACGAGTCTTTAGCGCAATGTGGTTTTTTTTACAGCTTCTGTTTCGCTTTTGGTTTTTCAATTTTCTGCTTATGTGCTGCCTGATTTGATGCGGGTTGGGGAGTTTGTGGATAGTTGTGGGCTGGGCTTGTCAGTTGTTTTTTTTAACTGTCTGATAATAATAGTGTTGAAAGCAAAGTGGAATTTCAGCTACTGTGCGTACTGCAATTAATTAAGTCGACTTGAAATGTGAAAAACATAAACCGAAAGTTTTCTTTACTTTTTGATCAACATCAGATAAGGCAAGGTTTGGTTAATTACTAAACACAATCTGATAGGAAAGTGTGTGAAACACAAACTGAGACAAGATTAAAAATGACAGCCACTTATCCACTCCAAAAAATTGTAAAATTGTAAATTGAAAATTGTAAATTTACACAAAATTTATGGTGTGTATGTTTAATTTGACTAATTGAAAAGTTTATAAGTTTGATTCCACTTAAAGTTTTTTTTTTAAAAATTTATATCGAAAGCGGTTTAAGTGATTTAATCTTAAGTAATTATTTTTTTTATTTATTTTGAAATTGTTTTCAAATTAATTTGGTATTTATAGCAACATTTAGAGATTATTAAAGAAACTTCGGATCAATTCCACGTTATGCTAATATATTAACTAAGGATTTTTTCTTTACACTAAAAGTTTTTTAAGCTAAAAGATAATGGTATATATTATATATTGATAATTTATCTGTTCACCCTACTGTATTGTAAGTATATGAAAATTAAAATAGATTTGTTTTCATTTTCTCTATGACCACAAGCATTAAATAAAATCAATTTCAACTTTTTGCACTTCCTACAATGTATCGACAAGTCTTAAGTTATGTCAGTTTTCAGCAAAAAACAAAACTTGTTTAAGGTTGATATTAGCAAACTAACTGAAGGATATCCGATTTAGGGCTCTCTAGCCCAAGAGCGATGCTATACTATATAAATGTGTTTATGTTTAATGAACGCCTTGCTGTGAAAAGTGCAAAAACTGGTCAAGTGGGTTGAAAGCGGGAGGGGAAAGGGGCGACATTTGGACTATTGGCGCCTATTAATTACCAACTCCATCAGAGTCGTCGTAATTTACGAGCTAATAGCTCAGCTCTGGCGGCGCTAAACTATCCGACGATTTATATAAGATAGAGCACTTCAGTTTCCACATCTGCTTGTAAAGCAGCCCGCAGCTGATTTGCACGGGAGGTGTTTGCGAGTCCATAAATAAACGAGTTCAATCAATTTGAGACTGGCCAAAAGGGAACTGGCTGACGTGGCTAGTTATTTGAATATTGGCCAGCTAACACTTATTTTAAAAATCAGGAAATACAGTTAATTCAAATCAAAGTTAATTACATTTTAATCGTTACTTTTTTCACAATAACTTACTTTGTTTTTTGCTGCCAGCGTATATTAAATAATGATTGTTTTTTGTAGTTAATAAAATTTGTGAAATTTGATATTTGTTGGTTTTTCGTTTTTCTCTTTTTCTCTCTTTTTCTACACGTTTTTCTTTGATTTATTTATAAATCTGTTTATTCTCATTTAAAGTTGAAGAATTAAAATTGTTTGCTAGGATTTTACACACAAATATATATTTAATGTATTTATTTCACTTGAACAAAGGTAAAACGAAAAGTGAATTTAAATTTATAAAACAATTCAAACACTTTATGCGCAAATCGTAGAAAATCTGTTACAAATTGAATGGCATTAGGCTTCTGAGGAGTTTCTGGCTGTACATAAATTGAGCCAGGGCAAAAATCGAACTGTAGCCGTTTGGGCCAAGTTTATGTGCGCAATCTTTGGCTGCTTAATGTAGAGCGAAGCCGGAAGCAGGACATACAGGGCGAACGGAGCACGGAACAGGGAGCACACAGCAGGCGGCAGTCGGCAGTCGGCGCTGCTGGAGGAGCCGTTGCTGCCGTCAAAGGCAACAAATTCAAGTGGCAACATGTTTCGACAACAACAGCTACAACAAAGTCGATGCCAGCAGGGCCGGCGGCACTGCGAATGTTGTCGAACAACAACACAACACAATACAACAGGCCAACAACAAACAAGTTGAGGCTGCCTCTCCCCTGCCCCCTGCATCCCCTGGCCCACAACCTACGCCCACACACCGTCGCAATCGTCGCTGCCCCGCTCAGGGGCAGCTATTGAAATCTGCTTTGCTGATTGACGTCGAATGTTGTGGTTTCGGTTACGATATTTGGTACCAAAATACAAGCAACGTCGCACGACCCGAACCCGGACCCAGACCCGGACCCGGACCCAGACCCAGACCTGGGCTCTGATCCGGGCCAGTGGCAGTCGGATTGGAACTTCAGGATGCGCAACTGCTGGCATTTTGTTGCCGGCCAAGTTAGTTTTGGCATTTGCATTTGCCGCTCAAGGGGCGTAAGGGAAAGTGGGGCAAGTGGATAAGCGGGCGGAGACTCCACGTGAACTGCGTCTTTGTTGCAGCTCGAAATGTTGCAGTGAATTAAAGACACAACTGAGTGCAAATATGCTGCGACAATCGGATATTGTGTGCTTCAAATATAACAATCAAGTTCCCAATTAAATGTCACATTTTCAATTCAGAACAGAGATTTTTGAAGAAACCCATTTTTAGCCAAAAACTGCTAAAAATGCTATTAAAACAATTTAGTAAATTATTGTATTTAGCTCATTCAATTTATTAAATTAAAGGGTTTAAAAAATAATCTGAAATAAATTAGGTTTTATAATATTAAACGCAAGTCGTTCATAAATAAATTATTTTTAATAAAAGGCACTGCACATATTAAGAAATACAAATTTATTTATATGCGGGTAAAGAAATAATAAAAAAATTATGTGTTAATAATTATATATAAATATTTGAAAGAATATAAGTAAAATAATAATATTTAAAATTATTTATTTCAATAAAAAAAGATAAAACTTTCAAATAATTTAGAAACTAAATTTAAAAATTTTCCTTTATAGTTAAATTTTAACAAAACAGCCATTTTATAATATATTTTTAGACAAAACACAAATTTTTTAAAATTATCTTTTTTGGAATTTTTCATTAACTGTTTAACTGTTTTAGACTTTAGCAGTTTAAATTAAAATAAGCAAAGCTCTTTAAAATATAATACATTTTAAAATCTGGCAAACTTTTTATATACTTTACATACGTATTCAATTTGTCTAGAAAAATTACCATTTAAAAATATTACAATAAAATATTTTTTAATTTGTTGAAAAAAGTTTAAAGTTCGCAGGAATACAATAATAATAAATAACACAAAAATCTTATTCCAAAACATAAATGTTATACTATGAAATTTCCATGCATATACATTGCTTAAAAAAAATAATGTAGATAATCACTAAAATAAAAAATTGACTAAGCTTCAATTTTTCATTAATATTTTATAAAACGATTATTTATAAATATCCAAAGTAAAAGAAAAAAAATTGAATTAAAAAAGAAAACTTTTTTTAAATAAGATATAATATGCTATGTTTTTGCACATAAATTCAAATTTTAGATAAGTCCAATGGAATTTAATGAAATTAAAATGTTTATATATTTTGCACCATCTGCAATACCTTTTGTCAGCCTACAATAACTATAAGTTTTTATTTGAATATAGAGCTTAAAATTTTAAACTACGTATTTTGCACACTTTAGTTCCGTTTACTGAGTTCTTTCGCAGAGAGTTCGTCAATTGTTCACGCACAAAGAGTCCACTAAGAAATATGTTTATAACTGTTTTTGGGAATCGATAACTGTTCGCCGTTCGATCTTTAATATCGCTCGTTGGGCAGCGGGCAAGAAAACGCGAGCTAGGCTGGAAAAAACGCGCGCGCAACTGAAACGCGAGCGATTCGCCTGCGCCAGCGACTTGGGCAGAGCGATGGTCGTTGAATTGAAACGGTAAACGGCTAACGGCTAAAGGCAAACGGGCGCAAGCTGCGGCAGCGACTGCGCGAAATTATAGAAATCTTTCGCTATTTGGTTCGCTATGCGGGAGCAGCAGGCGACAAAGTTGGAAGCGCGACGGCGACGACGACAAACAAACTAACGGCAGGAAACGGCGACGAGAACGTCGAACAACGGCGACGCAGCAGCAGCGAGAACGAGAACCGCACGCAGAGAATGTCAAATGGAGACTGAAGCCAGCGCCAGCAGCAGGTGCAGCAGCAGTAGCAGCATTCGCAATCAAATGCGCTTCTTATGCGAGCTGCGAACTGTTTTGGCCCGCAGCAGCAGCCCCTTCCCCCCTCCACCCACTCTATCTGACTGCTGCGCTAAGAACTACGATGTCAGCAAGCAGCGACAGTGGCAGCGCCAGCGCCAGCGCCAATAGTTGCACTCGACGCCAGCGCCGGCGCCAGCGTCGCCGCGTGCAGTCAGCGTCATTGCTGTCGTTGCACTCAACGAGCACTCGGCCGAACGACATTGTTCTTGTGTTGTTCGGGTCGCTGGCAGCTTCGGCAACGGAGGACACGGGCAAGCAGCCGACAGCTAAAGAAACTGGAGAACAAGCGGAAGAAATGGCAAAAGCCGAAGACGTCGCCGTTGGCCCAAGGCGCTGTTAACGGCACGACACGACGCCTGTTAAGCCAGCAGTTGAGACAGTTGCGGAAGTGCAGCAACTGCAGCGCGAGGCCCGCTCTTTCAAACCGCTCAAGAGCTATGCCTAAGAGCGCAGTGAAAGTGAAATGTTAACAAAAGAGGGGGCTGCCAGTGGGCGGCTCTGTTAACCGCTTGCATTTGTTTATGCAATTTCCCAAGTTGAGTTTCCGCTGCAGTTCACACCAAAAGGGTGTTTATCTAAAAGTGTGCCCTTACTTTTGCCTAAACACTACGCTGCGCAGTTGGAACAGCCACAAAAAGCTGCCATATGTTTGTTTACCTCGCGACAACAACATTTATGCGGCTTTATGCTCAAGAGCGCAATGACATGGTAGCTGCTCTTTCGCTGTTGCGCACTCTTTGCGCCCACACAGCTCTTGAGTGAGCACAAAAAGCGCTCAATTGCTCCGTTGGCTCAGTGTGGTGAGCACAGTTAGGCTTAGTTGGGACAAACTGAACCCATTATTTTAACAGTGGTGGTGTAACTATTAGGCACGGCTGCTTGAGTGGACTTTGCTAGCAAAACTTGGTTATTACATTTTGCAGATGATTTTAATACACAAAGGTATTTATAGATGCTAAGCTAATAAATATATTATTTTACTAAAAGCTAGATTTATGGATGAAGCCATAGAGCGAAGAAGAATGAAGATTTGTGTGCAACTAACTTAATTTTTTAAGATTAACTCAACTTAACAGCATTCGTTTACAGCATATTAACATGATGTTGGGATAACATATCTCTGTATGTTATGCTGTGTTACTTTTAAACATTCTCTGTTAAATAACAGTTTATCTCAAATACTTAAAATAAATAAATAAATATCACAAAATTCTCATAAAAACAATAAGTAAAAATATGAATTTTTGTTACGACATTCTTATTTTCTATAGATATATTATAGATAAACTAAAAAGCATCTGATAAACTATAGAAAGAAACCAAATAAATAAAATAAATAACATTAAATTTTAAGCTAGCTAAACATCTAAAACTAATATAATTAATATTAAAAAATATTAAAAGATTATTTATTATATTTTATATTAAATTATATTATTATTATTATTATCTAATACACAAGCGTGTAAATAATTATTTGGTACTAGTTAAACAAATGTTTTGTTTTAAGTTCCTGCTTATTTTTGCTAATCAGCGTTCATATATTAATATCATATTAGCTGTCTCTCTTTCACTACCTCTCTCCATCCCTTTCCCAATTTTCCCCCCTTTGTCCAGAAGAAGCAGCAGCCAAAAACAAAGCAAAACAAGACAAAGCCGAAAGGAAACAAAAACAAATTAATGATTTTGCAGCTCAACCGCATTTTGCGGTGCTTGGCGTTCTTGATAAGCCACCAAGGCAGCTACCCCCCACCCAATCAACTCCCCCTCTCCCCTCTCACACATATCGCTGTCTCGCTCTGCATTTGGTTGTCTAAGCCAAAATTGCAAAATGCGCATACGGAATATTAATAATGAAAGCCGCGTGGCCGCGAGACAAACAATTAAATATGTAGCGAGTATTTCCAACCCAACCCCCCCCCCCCCGCCCCCTTTTCCTGCCTCTTCTTCTTCTTCTTCTTCTTCAGCTTCGTCTTCTTCTTCTTCGTCGTGTGCAACGGGATTTGAGTGCAGTCTGCGAGGCGTCACCTTTCCGCGGGCGCATTATAAATTTCAGTCAGGTTTCTAATAACTTTGAATTAATCATCTTTTCCGGTTTTCCTTCGCAGGCACGCACTCGCTGGCTCCAACTTGTGCGCCGTGTCGCTAGGTGGCGCTTTTAAAGCCTGCCAGCAAGGACTCAACTTGGGCCCAGGGGCGAGGTGGCCAAGGGGCGCGGGGGGCGTGGCAAATGAAATGTAATCCACATGAAAATTGCCTTGGCTTATGCACAAAAAAAAAAATATATGTGACAAAGTCGAACGAACGAGATGAACTTGAAGGGAGTTAGAGAAAGAGGGTTTTTGTTGCCAGATACCCTGTAATTAACGAGTGGGTAACAGAGTTGATGCAGAAAGGAAGTTTCTTAACTTTAAACAATTAAAACCTTTTTCAAACTTAGATTAAGGTAAGATTATTTAATTTTATATTTAAAGTGCTGAGTTTGTTAAGTGGAAAAGTGGAAAATGCCAAAATGAATAATTTTATTCTGTTTACTAGTCTAAATAAACTTACAGGGTATATTATCATACCTTACTCTTTTACTTCAAGCTTTTCTTTTTTTAACATTTTTTGTTCCTTCCGCATTTTTATAAACTTATTTGTGGATGCGAATGCACTTCCTACAAAGATATATACATAGATATATTTATTTGTATATATATAATTTTTAAAATGCACAGCATCAGCCCCCCCCCTCCCCCTATTCAACGTTTGTAGCTGGTGTAAATTACAGCAAACATTGCGCATACGCCGCGTTGCCGCGTTTGGCTGACACGAGACGACTCGAGTTGCGTTCTCTGTTTGTTTGCTGGCTGCTGCAAATTATTATTAAGCAAGCAGCTCGTCTAGACGCTTGCTGATACCAGGCAGTCAACTACCTGCGTCCCCCCCCCCCCTCCCACCCTCCTCTGCTGGCACTTTGCATAAAACTTTAATAAATTTGGTTTTGTATTTTGATAACTTGAAAGTTGGTCTGTCAGGTGAAGTCAAAGCGCCCAGGACTAAACTGAGCTAGCTACTTGGCACACTTCATCATCATTAGCGCATTGCCAACTTATTGCCACGCCCCCCTGCCCCTTCGGCTTGTGGCAGCTTTCGCTTGCTTCCCGTTTGTGGCATAAATAATTCTCATTTTTGCCATACGCGCAGATTTTCGCTACATTTAATTGTATAATTTGTCTTTTTCGGCTTATTTATAGTTGGTTGCTCAAATTATGACCACGCCCCCTTACTCTACAGCCCCCTCAAATGAGATCACGCTCAAATTAGCTGGGATTTGGAGGCCAAGCGCGAAAGGTGCTCGTAAATTTGAGAAATTGTTATTAAAATTACATTTTTGAGTGGGCGATTAGCGAATTTTCGTGCCGCTTTTTCGTTAACGCAAATTGAAATAAATTAAATTCCCCCATAATATATATGCACTTTTTTATTACCTATAAATTTAAGTATTTATATTCGAGCGAAAGATTTCAGCTTTTTTTTATTTGTGAAGTATGCAAAAATGTAAATTTAAGTGGCCATTTTCTGAAGTATTTTTTGTAAGCACACGAGTAAGAAAATATTTTTATGAATAAAAATTATTCAATCAGCTATTTTTTCTACTTGCTTATTAAAAAAAATATCTTTTCTTTATTTATATTTTTTCTTGGTTTTCGTCTTTGTTAGATTTGTTGTTAACTCTTTAAGTTAAAGTTTGAATAGAAGCGAAAAGTATTTTTAAAACAGCTTAGATTAATAACTGTAATAAGCTCATGTAGAAAATAAAATAAGATTAAAGGTATTCTTCACAAGTAATTAAAATTATTAATAATTTAAATTATTTGTGCCTTTTTTTAGTCACTTTTTAATATTACTTAAGGTAAATAAAACTTTTAAAGACCAAATAAAATACTTGATTTACGCTTTATTTATTTAACTTGCTATTAAAAAATAAATTAATATTAAGTAATAATTATGTTAGATCTATTTTACCTTAACCCAACTAAAAGTGTCAGACTTAATCTTTTGGTTTAGTCACTTTTTAATATTACTTAAGGTAAATACAACTTTTAAAGACCAAATAAAATAGTTGATTTACGCTTTATTTATTTAACTTGCTATTAAAAAAAAAATGAATAATTAATATGAATTAATTTTACCTTTACCCAACTAAAAGTGTCAAATTTAATCTTTTGACTTGATTTTCTTCTAGACAAAGAAGTTGCTTTAAAAATAAAATAAATATATACAAAACAACTGCCAAAATCAATACACAACCATTTTTTACACCGTGTTTATTTGTCATAAATAAGAATTAAGATCTTTATATTAAAAGCCCAAAAAAGCTATTTAACATAGAAATATATGCGGCTTTCTTTACTTTTGCATGGGGGAAAAGTTGGAAAACTTTTTGAAATTAACAAATTGACAGTTGTTGTTTTTTTCTGATCGGAAGTGAAAGTGGAACTGTTACCAAAGCCAGAAACCATTAACAAGTTTCCCTTTCATTTTTATCCTGGCGCCTTGCTAAATTTGTGTAGGACGCCGCAGGAATTGACAATTGTTGGTGTTTAAAAAAAAAAAAAGGGGGTCGCATTGGAAATGCGAGACACAAATGCCATTTGCGGGGCTTTCCGGCTAAATAAGTTATGAGCCGCTGTGGCGGCGACAAGGTGTTAAGGGCCAAAAATTAGAGCTCAAATGCGGCCCGAGGCACGCGCCCATCAAATAAAGTTTACTTACGCATCGCCAGCTCGCCTCAATGATTGCTGGCCCAAAAGGGGTTTCGGAAGGACCTCCCACCACTGCTCCCGCTCCTGCTCCTGCTCCAGGACCTTCCACGGCTATTGACAACTGGGCATCGTTAGTTGCAACCCTTAGGCATGGTTGATGTTATTTGTTGTTGTTGTTCTTCCTCTTGTTTGTCTTGTTTTTGGACTGCAAAGTGTTCTGCGAGTGTTTTCTATTTATTTATATTTTTTTTATTTCTGAAGTCTCGCGAAATTTGTCACGAATTTGTGCGCTTTTAATGACACTTGCCAAAGTCGTTCAGCTGAGTGGGCGACTCTTTAGCAGGCTGCCTCTTTAAAGGACCTTCAGGTTGAGCACTAAAACAACAAGAACAACAACAAATAATCCCTGGAGCAAATAGAAATCAGCATCAGCAGGGGTATTCCCTAAAATCTTTTGCCAAATCAGCGCAAAAATTTAATGCACTTAAACTCGAGGCTGAAAACGTCGAAATAAATACGAAGAAAATCGTTGTTTGAAAATGCGCACAAGTGGAAAATTGCATTTCCTTTTCGGTGTTCCTTGTTGTTGTTTAATTTGCCAAATTTGTAATAGAAACAAGTCGAACAATCGAAAAGACATTTGGTTAGCTTAAGTGGAAACAAATACTGCAGAAAATAGAGTTGAAAATGTTGTGAAGAAAACAAAAGTTGCTCTCATGAATATTCAGTTAAAGCTGCTGCAGGATATTTTCTTATTTAACGGTGCAGCTTAATAAAATGTGTAGAGAAAATAAACTACAAACATGAAATAAAAAATAAATAAAATATGTAAAAACACAATATAAAATTGATCATCTTTTTTTAAATATATTGTCACATTTAATAAGTAAATGAATTTGTAAAACAATTGCATTTTTGGCATACATTTAAAAATAAAATTAAATTTATAACAAGTAAACAAATATTTATTTACTTACTGGGGATTATTTAACATTTAATATTTATTTACCATTAGTTTATTTTAAAATCTTTTATAATATGATTTTTAGTTGATTTTTAGCTAAAATATAAATTTTTATTTTTTCATCATTTTATAAATATTATTTTTTTTATTATTTACAAGCGAATAATCTTTATAGAAATTATTTAAAACAAAATTGTTGCAACATATTAACGATAGTAAGGTATTTAATTATATATGTTTGCTATATCTTTTATTTTATAAACTTACTTATATATTTTTCAAAGGCAGTCATAAACTTATGTATGTTTATAAATAATAATATAATATTTAGTTAATAATTAGATTGTGTTTCTACCCTACTTCAAAACTTTGTGTAGACTAAATTTAATAATTGTTTATTTGTACGTTTAAATTGTCCAAAAAATGATATTAAAAAAACACACATCTTTTTTTTAACTTCAATTCATTCCTTTTCCCAGAATACGTCAATTTCTTTTAGCTTTGTGGCACTTGCAACATTTGCTCAAAGTTGTTGCCCCCATTTAAATATTTACCATGCCGCCCGCAATTATTGTGGGCACCAAAAAGAGTGCAATACAAAGTTTCCATTTTTTTAATTGACTAACTGCTGTGCCAAATATATAGGTTTGGATGTGAGAGTATGTGTGTGTGCCTTGCATGCAAATGTCAGCTGTGTGTGTGTGTGTGTTGCCTGCAGCTCTGCTATGCAAATTGCACATTCGCAGCGCTTATAATTTCTAATTAATTATGCCAAAAGCGCCGCTTCTTGCGGTCATTTCAGCGCCCCAACAAACTCAATAAAACCAACTCTCAGTGTGTGTGTGTGTGTGTTTGTGTGTGTGCGTGTTCCTCTAAGCATACATTAAAGCATTTGGCATTTGCCTGCGAACGGCGGCAGGTGTATTTTATTTTTATTACAGCCCAGCTTTCAACTCTTCTGTTGGAATTCTTTATTTTTTTTTTTTAAAGAAAAACGCATAAGTTGCAGCTGCCGGCAAAAGGCGCCACTTGTGGCACAGTGGGGCAAGTATACTCGACACAAGCAATAAAGAAAACAGGGAGAAAATAATTTATAATACGTAAACAAATATCTAAAGCAAAAAATATAAACATTTCTTTATATTATCAATATAAAATAAATATATTCCATAACACTTAATAGATAACTAATTAAATATGCATTTATTTTCAGCCCTTTGCCATCAGCTTTTAACCACTGTGCAGTGCACGCTGCATTTGCTATGTAAAAATAAAAATTTCTTCCCTTTCAATTTCTGTTTTATGCTTTTGTCTCAACGCTTTCATCTCTTTCTCTTAGTCTTGCTCAATTCTTTCTTCTCTTTGCTCTCATTTTTTTATTGTAATATTTCAACTAATGAGCTGCAATTTGTTGCAAATGGCAGCAGCAGCAGCAGCAGCAGCGAAATGTTGCATGTGTCGCCGTTGCCATGGTGAATTAAAGTTGCGCATACGACACGTGTGCTGGCTAAAAAGAAGGAGAAGCACACAGGGAAGGGGAAAGGGGGGGTTGGCCATTAAAGTGCAATGGCTGTCGACATGAGTCAAAGGGCGACCGAGCGTAAGAAAGTCATCAAATAGTTTGAAACAGCGGCAGGATATGCGATACAAGGCAGGAGTCGCTGCAGTCGCAAAGTTGAAGGACAGGCGACAGCCGCAGTGACTAGCGCTGATTGAGGCCATGATGCGAAAAGTTCAAACAAACAGCAGCCAGCCAAAGCAGCAGCAAACTTTGCTTTGCCAAATGAAGCGGGCCAAGCAGGACGAAAGTCTTGGCCAGCCGCCTCAGCTGCACCAGCTTCGTGGTGTCCTTTTGCGGCTCCTGCAGGCCGTTGATCGATGCGAGTGGCCGCCGCAGCGTTTTTGGGCCGTCGCCATTATTAGCCAACGTTTTTAGTCCCTTTTTCTCGTACTCTCCGTTTATTTTTTTCTTCTTTTATTTTTTTTATTTTATTTATTTTTTTTTTGGCTTGCAAACTTGGTCCTGGGCAGCAAAAACCCGTTAACAGTTAAGTGGATAAGCCAATTTATGAGTTTCGAATTTAACTTTGTCACTTTTTAACCCCCCTCCCCAAACCCTTGTGGCCTTCTTCTATCACCCTCTCTCTCCCTCTCTCTCCCTCTCTCTCTCTCTCTCTCTCTTTCTGGCTGTCGTCGCTTGGCACATTTAAGTGGATTTGTTTTGCTTTATTGGTCGCTCGGCAGTTGCTCAGTTGCCCGATTGCGACTTGGCCGTCGTTGCCGTTGTCTGGCAACGCCGCTGACATTTTTAGGCTAAAAGTTTTTAATTTTTATATATATTTATTTTTACAATGTTTTTCTTTGTTCCCCCTTTTTTTTTAGCTGTTGTTGGCTTTTCATTAATGTTTTTGCTGTTGCCAGAAATTTCTTTTTTTTCCTTTTTCTTGGAGTAAGCTTATACTGAGCGAAGTTATTAAGGTTTGCCTTATATAAAAAGCTGCAGATTTCCTTTATTTATTTTGACATTTAAGATATATTTTAATTGTAAATTTAACAACTATTTTTTTGTATGCATGCAATTTGAACTTTGTAGGCGGTCATTAAAAGATTGGCAGGCCCAAAAGTTTGAACTCATTCAGGCGACTTACGACTCCAATTAGGCTTAAGCAAAAGCGTTTGAAACGCCGATTAACGGAGAACTTGCGGACCAGTTGTGGCAGTTGCTGTGGCTTAAAGCGATTTCGATTTCAACTGGCAGTTTTTGCAGTCACGCGCCACAAAAAGTGCCCACAAATCTAGACCGAATAATAAGTTGAGAGCTCGTCTGGGGCTGTCCAGACGCACCGCAAATGAATGCAAGCTGATGATGATGCCCTTGTCCAGTCTCTCTCTCTCACTTTCTCTCTCCCTCTCTGTCTCTGTCTCTCTAGATCGTTGCAAGCGCGTCAGCTCATTTGCATATTTGCCAATTTACAACAAAAGAACTGCAACGTGTGTAGCCTTCAAGGCAAGTCAAGTTGCCGCAGCTGCTGCTTAGGTATGCAACACGAGCGTTGCGCGTGCAACGACCCTTTCTGCAGCAGCTGCCCCACGCGGCTGCTGCGGTCAACGCTGCGTATTCATAATCAACAGCAGCAGCAGCAGCAGCAGTCAGCGCCTAAAAGCAAAGCATCCACTGTCTCTTTTCGGGCTTTTCCTTTACCCATTACCTATTACTCCTGCTGACGGATTTCGCTTTGAGCCGCCGCTTTCCCGTTACGCTTTATTACTCCTGCCAAACCCATTTCGTATGCAACGCGCGTCCTTTAGCGCCGCTGCCTCTGCATTCCATTGCAAATACCCTTTCTGTAACTGGAGTAGTGCAAGGAACAAGGATGTTCACTTTTAAGGAAACCTATTTCACTTAAAATATGTGCACATATTTATATGGTTTCCATTTGAGTCGCATTCTTGAATGCTTTACTGCCTTCAACAAATTGCAAATGTGTTTCTTTCCCCGTTTATTAAATGTAATATTTAAATATATTTATATATCTCTCTTTCCCGCTCTTAGAAAATATGTACACAAATTTATCTGGTATCTTTTTGTGTCTCTTTTTTAAATATTTTACTGCCCTTAAAAAAACAAAAAGCATTTATTTTCCAGTCTGTTATTTTTATATTTATATTTATATATAAATCTTTCTCTTTTGATTTTAATTGAATAAACATTAAATCGCTTTTTTCAAAATAAATTATTGACATGATTGATTTTAAATATTATTTATTATTATTATTAAAAGGTTTATTTCTACCAATTGCGTACCATATTCTGTTATATATTAATGGAAAAAAAATATTATCACTCAATATTTATTACATTGCCTCATATTTATAAATTTACTATCATTATATATAATAGATAATATTACTATAATTTTGTAAGAATTTGATTGTTTATACTAATAAGAATGCTGCCTAAAATTTGGCCTATCTGTCCTAAATGTTACACAGGCTTTAACTAAGTATTCCATTTACTAAGTATGCAGTTTATTATTTTATTATTTTTATTTATTATTTAAAGGGCAACCAAGTTTCGTCGCATTTAGTTGGGCAAAAAGATTTTCGTAACTTACTCCACCTCCCGCCTGATTTAATGCATTTTCCCAAATGCGGTCCAATGCCTTGGCTGCAACTGTCTTCGCTGTCTGTTTGTGCCTGGCTTGGGCCGAAAAGCAAACTTTAATAAGAAATGTCCCGAGATGTGAACAAACACCTGCAGCGCCTGGAATGCAGCTAGGATGCAGCGCCAGCAAAGTTGGTGATAAAAATTAACGACTCCCAAATGTTGCAGTCAGCGAAAGTCGCTTCTTAAATTTTTTAGCATTTAATTTTGGGCTTTTGCTTTGGCGCTTCTATTTGATTTAAATATGCAATTCTTAATAGTCGTAAAACTGCCAGCCAGCAGCCAACGAATTGAATCCTCATTCGCACTCGCATTCACATTCGCATTCACATTCACATTCGCATTCGCATTCGCATTCGAAACTATTGCAGTCGCAAATTTAAGTTGGCTAAAAAAGTGGCTGGCAAGGGCGCAAGACAAAAATAACTACATTATTTATTTATGCAATATCTGAGTAGAGGGCACGTTGTGGCGCTTCCGTTTCTCCGTTTCTGGCTGCTGCCATTTTTATTTGCCCAGCTCTAAATGCTGCAACATTTTGTTTACGGCCGACCAAGGAGCGAGTCTTCTGCGGCTTGTGCAGCTGCCGACTCCTTGGTCCTTGACTGCGACTCCTTCGTATCGCTGGCAAATGCTAATTTGTTACACATACCTTGACTGCCTCGGCCTTGCCTTGCCTTGAATATTTCTGGCATTTAAAATTGCATACCAATTTCAACTAGTCTACAAATTTATGAGCAATTTGATAATCTGCTTGATTCCATTCAACTTGCCTTATCGCTTACTATTCACAGCTGACAAATGAATTTGCCAAATATATTCGTTCATTGGTTTAATCATCAACAAAGCTGGCAAGTAAATGTTTAAGAAATTGGAAAGCAATTTTGGAATGTATTTCTCTTTAAACTTTAAACAGCTATAAAGATATTTAAACTATTATTAAGCAAATATAATTATAATAAAAAATAAATATATTTTTAAACAGGCTTTAAATACCAAGTCTAGAAACCAACTCACAAACTTTTCTCCTTAATGCATAAATAAAAAAAAAAGAAGAACTATACAGCTTAAATAGAAATTTTCTATGTTTTCTTCAATATATTTCCCAGCTAAGCCACTGAGCATTGGCCATGAGCACGTTTAGCGTGTTTATTTAACATTCGTAGAAAAGCGAACTTTCAGTGGAATCGACAACAGCATATGCCAGCTTATATTGAAAGGCATTTGAGCGTCTGTCGGTAGGATTCTGAGTAAAACACTTACCCTTCAGTTACCATTGTCAAAGCTCAGCTTTATATCACATATCAAATGGACAACTTTAACAGCATCTAATTGTCGAGTGTCAAAAAACACAGCACTTGTTTTTATTGCATATATTTACTGAATATTTTGACGGAACAGTTCAATTGATTTTGCACTGACATAAGTAGCAGAAGGATATTTTAAACAGGGCTAAATTGCGCGCAGGACTGCAAGATAAAAAGGAACAAGGAAAAGCTTTTAAGAGCTTTGCATGCACGCAAAACGAAAGCTAACAGCGGCTGCAGCTTTGCGCCTTTAAATGTTATTATAAAAAACACCATATTGTTAAAGGATTTTGCACATGCAAAGGAAAAACTTCTCGGCATAAAAATATTTAAATGGAAAATGCATTTTTTTACAATTTTTTTTATGTCCAAGTCAATTAAAACTTTGCACTAGGCGCAAACAGCTGCCAGGCACGTGAGCTACACACACACACATGGACACACACACATGGGCACACACACCAACACTTCTTGTTGTGACTTTACTTAGAATACAGTTCCTCACTTGACTTTATGCAGATTGCCTTTGAACGTTTTATTTTTATTTATTTGCTGGTTTTATTTTTCACTGACCGCCTAAAAGTAGGCAATACAAAATATTTTTAATGTTATACGAAAACAATTTGTTGACTGCAGGCAAAAAACTGTTTTAAAAATGCGCCGATTTCAAAGTGTTGGCCACAATAAAAATAAAATGACTGAGCAGCTGTGACAACAATAACAACAACAACAAAGGGTAACTAAATGCGGAAATGAGCCACAGGCAAAGCAGCTGTTCAGCAAACGAGTGAAAGAGAGGGGAGAAAGAGAAAGAGAGAGTGTGAGCGTTAGGCTGCAGAAGAGCGAGCTTTTGGCTGACGTTTCTCACACGCCGTGAATACTTGTGAATGCAGTTTAGCTTGCATATACCCTAACCACATGGTCGTCTAGGAAGGGGTTAGTCAGCTGGTGAAGAGGTGTGTTACTTGAAGAAAACTTTTTTGATTTTTTTATATGATTAGTAAAGCAAACTCTTTAAAATTTCTAATTAACGACACGTCCCAGAAATGTTTATCATATATTTATAAAAGATAAGAAAAATTAGTAATATTTTCAATAATGAAATGATATTTTTTAAAGTATTTCCTAGAAAATTTAAAGACTACATATTTTTTAAACCTATGTATATCTTCTTTTTCTGAACATATAATTTTACTTACACAACAACCTTAGCTTAGTAAAGGTATACAAAAGTCGCTTATATTAAATATTCAAAATTTTCTCTCACACTTTAGTTGACTGCTTCTGTTTTTTTTTTCTCTTGTATTGTTTGGTTTTAGCTTTGCCTTTTTAATTTAAATGTTAATCCGCCTGCATGTGCCGGAAAACTGCAGCAAGAGAGTTTCCAGCCCGTGCCCTTTGACATGTGTTAAAATATGGAGTGTGAAGTGGCATATATTTCATAATTTGCCGCGTCATTTGCATATAACGGGGCGTCAGACGACTGGCGCCATTCAAAATGCCTGAAATAGTTAAACTGACCAAAGGATATATGTGTGTTTGTTTGTAGTGTTGTGTACATAGCAAGTGACCCCGGGCCCTGGCCCGTTCCCGCAGCCTTTGCTCATGCGGATCACTTAAGTTTTTATGCTCGTATTTGCACACACACGTCTTTTATTGTGTATTTGTCTTGGCTGCCGCAAATAAAGACGAAGACGGCATAAAGACAGCCGGCAAACGGACTGGCCGGACCGTAGAGCCAGGGAATTCATTAAAAATTAATCCAATGCCGGCGCTGGCGGAGTTAGCACGAGTATTTGGCCAAAGGACGCAAAAGGTGGATGGAAAACCAGGAACAAGGGGAACGGGTGGAGGGGTAAGGGAAATGGAGTAGGGGGCCTTGTTGTCTGCTATTCAATTACGTATGCCACGGCAGCCATGAAAATGACCTGCAGTGTCTGCCACCCAACCCCAACCCCCTGCCCAAACCCCCCCTTCTTAACCTGGCCGACGGGTTGGGTAGTAAATTCTAACAGCACTTGGGTCGGCAAACCCTCAATGAGCCCCTCGCCCTCGACTCGACTCGACTCGACTCGAGTGAACTGCTTGGCAGTTTTATGTGTTTTGTCTTCGCACAGTCGCATGCCGCATAAACGGAATTATTTACAATTTATTTTTACCTGAGACACAGGACCTGAGATGGCAACAGAAACAGGAACAGGCGACGGCGACGACGACGGCGATTGCGATGGCATTTGCTTGGCTTGTTTGTTTTTGTGCTATTCAAAATGTCTTCATTACCGGCTGCTGAAGATGCCCAAGATGCGGCTGCTCAGTTCCAGCAGCTGCTTCATTGGCTTTAATATGGCCCTAACTCTAACTCCAGCTTTGGCTGTGGCTCTGTGAAGTGTTGCCTGTTTATTTGAGACATTTGCAGCTAACTAATATCCTGAGTGCTGCGCCAAGTAATTGGCTGATGGTCGAGCTGACACACAGCCAGACTCAGACTCAGACTCGAAGTCGAAGTCAGAGTATTTAATTTGTGCCAACAATTCCACAAGGGCTCTACGGCAATTGCTCAACTTGATTAAATGGAAACAACACTTGACTGCTGCCTTGTATTGGCAAATGTATCCGAAATTTAAAAGGAAGAAACATTTGATCTTAATGGCTAGAAATATATAAAAATAATGCTCCACTTTAATTGCTTTGCTTAGATTAGTTCAAGTGAAATGCATTAAATAACAAATAAAAGCATTTTTATGGTGTTTAAATCAAAACTGTTTTAAATCTCTTAGTCAAAACTTTGAGCTGCCTCAAACTGTAATCTCAATCGAGTTGACGACACCTCGAGAAGCTCTTGTGCGACGATAACTGAAAGTGTTGCCTAAGCTAATTGAATGGCAACTAATGCAACTAAACACTCGAGCGAGCTGGCGAACTGTATCTAAGCTTAATCAGCTGGCGGGGCAAGTGTAAACACTCTGCATAAATTAGTAAAAACTTAAATGCAGCGCTCAAGCGTCAGCCAAGCGCATCTAAATAGACATTAGCGCCCCGACAAGGATGTTGCATCCTTCAGAATAAAGAGAGGGAGACAAGCACTTGGCTCGAGGCAGCTGTTTATCAACATCAACAACAACAACAGTAACAACAGCAACAACATCATCATCATCGTTGTCCTCGTCCTTTCGTCCTTTCGCCATCATGATGCACTCATGAGCGATGATAAATCATCAAAGGAGGCAACGTGTTGCGGGCTTGACTTGACAGCAGACGCTGCAGTGTTGCACCATTTTGTGCCACTTGGCGTGGCAAGCTGCTGCACCCACCTTTCTTGTCCTTTGTTCCTTTCTTTCTATAATTATTAATTGCCAAATAATGATGAAGTGCTCGGCATATTTCTAGTTATTTATGGCTGCCACGTGCCCCGCACGAGGCTTAACCTTTTTCGCCGCTCGTTAATATGCAATTTTTATTGGGCTTTAGAAAATCGGCCACCGCATTGCGACACTTATGCAAATTGGCTGGAAAAAATGCTAAAACTATTTGTGCAACATCATTTGCATATAATCGCAACAACTATTTGTTTTCGCTTGTCGAGCTGTGTACTCAAACAACATTACGTATACGCAACGTTGTGTGTTGGGCCAAAGCGGAAGCAGGCATTACACTTGACGTGACCCAGTTCCGTCTGTCTTGGCAGCTCACCTGCAAACATGTCCCTGGCTGAGAAAGCAGATAAACAACTCCAGTTGGAAATTGCTTGGGACACACTAATCCCGCCTAATGGTAATGTTTGATTTCCTGCTGATTGGACACGACCGAGTTGTTGTTTCCAGATTATGTTCGAGTTGTGTTTAAAAACTTAATTGGCTTTTACACACAACTTGTCCAACCACAGATACTCGGGCCATTTAATTGTTTCAATTAAGTCAAGGTAAGTTATCCATAGTAAAAGTTAATTTTAAATAACACAAAGCCTTCACTTTAAATTATGTCCTGACTAAATATTTTTTCAGTTTGAATCGAACTGCAAATGGCTTTAATAATTAATTGAAATTACTGTGTTCAGAGCGGAATTTATGTCTGGATTAGTGAGACACAAATAAGTTGTTAATCTCATTACGCGAAATCAACTGCAAATGCAATGATATCGCAGGCGCGTGTTTTCAGCTGGAGTTGTGCATCAATTAATCAGGGAACAAATGCAAATTACTTGCGGCATTTGACGTTTCTTTCTTTTCGTTTCAGTTTGGTTTTTTATTTTTTATTTTTTTTTGGGGTTGAGTCGTGCTGCGTTAACCGGAAACGGAAATGTTGCTTGCATAACAAATGAATTTCGCTCAAGGGTGGCATGTCAAGTCGAAGGCGTTGCGGGCAGGACGAGGGGGGGGGGGGCGGGGCGGTGCCTTTGACAAGTCACAAGGCCTCTTGGCATTGTTCGGCAAGTCCTTCTGCGCTGGCAGGCAAAAATAAATTGTTTTCTACATATTGCCAGCGACGGGGACGTCTTACTTAGGTCGGGGCCCGCCCGCTGATTGGTATCGCGCCTGCCGTTGACAGCATTCATTCCAGCCGGGCCTCAAGTGGCGCCTTCTTTTGCCTGCTCCAAATTAGAAATTCCAATGAAAGTGCCGCCCCAAAAAACGGGGTCAAAGTTCAGGCCCAACCCAAAAGTCGAGCTTTTGCAGCAATTGCAGCCAGCTGAATTTATTAACGCTGTGGACATGCGTCAAATAAATGTCAAAAAATGAACTCAAAGTGCTGCAATTACGGCCGGGCCAAGAGAGACGCAGAGGGAAGACCTGCAGCCCGAAAACCCATCCGCCAGATATGGAATGTGCACGTTCCGAGCCCGCCGCGCGGCCCGCAATAAAAATTGCACGAACATTTTTGGCATGTTAAACACAATTTTTTAATGAATTTTCGCGCCAGTCGAGTGTGAAATGCGCGCCTGGCGCCTGCTCCCGGCTAGTGGATGGGGCCGGGGACTTGGACTGCGATGCGAGCTGCCTACTTTTAAAATGCCATAAAAACTAAAAAAAAATACAAAAAAAATGAACAGAATAAAAAACAAGCAAAATAAAGAAATTAATAAAAAATAAAAATATTTCTGGCCACACACAAAGTGAAAATTGCGCGGCAAATAAAAAATTGTTTTTCGAAATTTTGTGGCTGTCGCTTTTGTTGCTGCTGCTGCTGCTGCTGTTGTTGTTGTTGTTGTTGTCCTTGTTGTTGCTGTTGTGACCATCATTTCCGACTGTCTGTCTGATGTTTGAAATGATACCAAGAAAAGGCAGCAGCAGCAGCGACAATTCTGCGGTCAAATTACCTACACAATTTGAGGTACATTCATTATTTAACAAAGGCTGAGGTATTTTAAGATAAGCTTAGCTGTAAGGAAATACTTAAACAAATAAATTAGCTTATCATTGTAATTACAAGGTTATAATATTTTATTTAAAAAACTCTGCAAATTGAGCTGTTATTTATTTTATTATTTAATTAAAAACAAATCATATATTCCAGCAGCATAATATTTATTTATATATATATAATAATTTTTTTTTTTCAAATATATACATTTTAATTATTGCCTCTGAGGAGAGTGCAGCGCACTGAATATTCCAAGCAAGCTGTTCAAATATTTTGCCAGCTCAGTTGCTATTTTATTTGCCAGTGTTTTTGTTGTTTGTTTTTATTTATTTTTTTACTTTATTTTTATTATTTTTTTTTTTGCTCCAGCCAACACTTCAGCGCGAGACAGATGATAATAAAAAATTTTATTACACACAAGCTCATCCATTTGACTTAATGGCGGTTGAATGTGCAGCCTTTTAATGTGGAACCTGGGACGAGCAGCGGGCAGCGAGCAGCGGAAAAGTGGCAAGTGGCAAGTGGCAAAGCGAGGAGCAGGGGCAGGCATATGATCTGTGGCAAGAGTAAATGCGTATCTGTCTGCCTACTCGTTTTTTGTTGGCGGGTTTATTGTGTGGGGCGGGCAAGGAGTGCTGTTGATTATTTAATCATTTTTTGCAGAAACTGACGCTGCTTTCTCAAGTGGAAGTGCATGTAATTTTATTTCATTTGCAATGCATTTCGTTTTATTTATTTGCGTTTGCGTTCACATTTTTTTTTTTTGTATTTTTATTTTTACTTTTTGTTAATTTAATTTGTTTGGCTTTTGGCTGTACTGATTGCCGGGCCAGCCACGGCGCCAGCTGCTGACTAATATGGCCAGCAACGAGCGCTCAATAAATCAGCGAAATGTGCGAGCAAAATAATAATTAATGGTTATGCATGGCGGAAGGGAGAAAGGGGCGTGGCAGGTAAAGAATGATGCATGAAAATTTGTGAAAAATTGCGCAAATTGCGCGTCACACGTCGCTGGCAATATAATTGCCAGGGCCAATGTTTGGCATTGCCTCAAAATGAGCAGCCCAAATGGACTACTCAAGCCAGGAGTTGGGCAAAAAAGCATAGCATACATTTGAGCGCTTCTTAATATGCAGCACATGTAGAAAATGAGTTAAACGCTGGCCGGAAACAGACAACACTTGGCTTAATTTCTATGATGGCTGTCGGTTCGTCCCCCCTCCCGCCTCCTAGAGTCATCCCCTTCCATATTGGGCACCTCATCATTGGCCGGGCGTCATCATCATTTGGCACAGGCACAGGACGAAGCCGCATGTTCAATATGATTCGTGACATGTTAGGGAATTAGTGCTACAAGGGGCTGAGGGGGGCTGAAAGGAGGAAGGGCAGCTATTGCTTCGACTGCCTTTCAGTTCCTTTCTGCTCCTTTCCGCTCCTTTCTGCTCCTTTCTGCGCTTGTGTGTGCTTGCCACGTGCGCCACATGTTTGTCATGCCAAGTGGCGCCAAGCGGCCTCATTAATGTGAGTTGCTTTAAGTTTTATTTATTTATTATTGGATCCTTGTTAAGTTTTTTTTTCTTTTGTTCGCCGCATTCTTTTGTTATTTCGGCTGGATTTGCCACGGCTAATTGCTTTTTTGTGTATTACTTCGGGGCCGGCAAGTTTCGCATGTCCAGCCGAACTATTTAACAGCCGGTCAACAGGTCCTGTTTACTGCTCAGCTGCACAAACATGGCCAATGAGATGAACTGGGCTGAAATTAAAGATTTGTTTCTTGCTTAAATTCTGTTAAATTAAATGATATTCTGTTAAACAGCATTTCATAGTGATTTAGTTATTTGTAAAGCGCCATCTATTGGTGTATTTTTTCATTACGTTTCCTAAAACTTTATTTAATTTTAAATATGACATACTTAAGTAAGGTAAATTGTATGTAAATAATTAGTAAATAAGTTAAATAGGATACTTAATTGTTTTTATAAAACTTAACGAATTTTCCCTTTACTCGATCTTATAACGTTTTCGTTAGCAGTCAAAGTGAACTTTTTACTCGCGTGGAAAACTCAAGTTACCGATCGGAAAACTTTCACATGCACTCGCAAAATAGCTATAGAATCTTTTGGCCAGTTTTCGTGATATGCAAAGTTTTGCGTAATTGCCGCAATTTGTTGCCAGCAACTGCTTAATATCAAGTAGCCGTCGTGTTGGCACAAAAGCTGACGGCAACTTAGCGCTAGAAGCGCATTCGGTTACACAACAAACAACAACAACAACAACAACTTTAGCACCAATGTTGCCTGGTTTGTTGCTGCTTGTTTACATTTTACAGTTTTTGCGGTTAAGTTTACGCCGTGTTTTCGTCTCTGTGGACTGCCACCCAACTGGCCTCTTATCATGTTAGCAGCGCTCTATTTTCGTGTTGCCAAACAACAACAACAACAATTACGCCACCAACAACAACAACAACTGTGTGCAAGTAACAACAGTTACGAGCAGTTTGCCAACATGTGGGTGTCAACTGCGTCGTCGTTGCCTGATTCTCCTCCCCCTCCCCCCTTCTCCACTTGGCTTCTATTGCATTCTCGTCTTCGTCTAATTTGTGAAATTATTAGCACGTACTTTCTTATTAGTTTGTTTTTGGCATGTAAATTTCTCAAAACTAAACTTTTCCAGTGCTGGCAACGAGGAACAATTGCACCAAACTCTTTATACATGTTGATATCATATGCAGATTGTAAAGATATATTGACTCGGGTCCCTTAAGCAAAAATTTAAGAGAAACTTCTAACTGATCTTTGTTTGAAAATGGAACAAATCGAAAAATATTTCATAAGTATATATAGTACTTCTTTGGATTGAATATAATGGAGTAAAGTTAAAATATATTCCTCTAATTCGTAGTATGTTAAGTAGTTGTTGGCCTTATTTAGTATTCATTGTAAGCAAATTTAAGCGATGACCTTCGGCACTATTCAAACGTCCGCTTAGTACATTGCAATGCTCAAAAACTAAACCCCGTTGGCATTTTTAAATGTGTTTAGTTGCAACATGCCTGACAAACAGTTTTCCCCTGACCAATCAGGCGAACATGACCAGAAAAAAAGGCCTTGGAAAGCACAGGGAAAACCCTTAAAAATCTACAAAAGCCGCAACAACGAAAATTGCCATTTATCAAGCGATATTGCAGCGACGTTTAATCAAGATATTAGCAAAATGTTCAATTTATTTAGAAAAACCCAACGGCCATACGGTCACAAAAACAAACAAAAAACAACAACATGAACTGAATTGTCGTAGTGAAAACCGCCAACAAAGTGCAACATGGCAAAAAGCGGCCAAAACGAAATGCAAATCAAGCACTGGGAATTAGTGACAGCCAAGCGGAAAGACCAGCTCCAGCTCCAGCTCCAGTGCCAGCTCCAGTTTCGGTTTCAGGTTCAGTTCCAGTTGCAATAGGAACTCCCACCGCGAGTTTTTTGTGTGACATTTGCAATTGACAGTCGAGTCGTCGGTCTGAGTCGCATCGAGTTCACGTTAGAAGAACAAGAACTTTGGGAGCCTTCTTTTCAACTGTTTTTTTTATTTCTACTATACTTTTCCTAGCCACCACTGCGACAATTTAAGCTGCAAAGTTTAAATGTTTTTTCCACAAGTTTTTCAGCTGCGGCGTTTTTCTTTTCGGGCTTTTGCGGCAAAATGTCAAACGGTGGCCAAAGTTCGCTTAACATCAAACGAGTTCGTGTGCAAATGGCGGCCCAAGTGTTGCAATGGGCCATGCCACGCCTCCAGCTGAGCACGTGTGCACTCTTCCCAAAATATTTCTTAAATTTTGGCATTTATGCAATTAATTTTGCAAGCGTTGGTAATTTTTTAGCTCACTTACAGCCAGGTGAAAGTATCTTCAGGGCACAGTTGAATAAAATTTATTGAAATATTAATTAAAATTATCGAATATTATAAAGTTGTTGGACTTTGTACAGCAAACTTAAGTACTAGACAACTTTTTTTAAGCAATTAATTAAAATGTTTGCAAGTTCTTTTCAATTATTTATATCTTTAAAGAGAACATAAATAAACTACAAAATGTTTGCGCTCTCTGGTTCCAGTGTGCAGCAGGGGGGAAGGGGGTAAGCCATTGAGGGGATGTTGGAAAAGTCTTGTGGCGCCCGGTAATCGTTGGGCCCGTCACTTTTTGCAGCACTTACTTTTAATTAGCAAACAAAACTGAACGCAACGCAGCGAAATGAAATGAAATGCAGCCCCGCCGCCTGAAAGTATGCAAAACTTTTGTTATTGTCGCCAAATAAATTTGCCAATGCGACTGCGAATGCGGCCGGAGCGAGGGGCGAGTGGAGCAAAGGGTGGCTCAGCAGGTAAACAAGTGCGATCCGTACAATTGTGGGCGTGGTCAAAACAACAGCTAACAAAAAGTTTCAACGAAAAATTATGTGGCGTCAAATTCGGTGAGTAGGTGGGCGGTTAAGGGTTATGGTGAGGGGGTGTGGCAGGTGGCAGGTGGCAGGTGGCAGTTGGCTTACCCCATGCGGTTGCCGTCGGGCAAAATTTATGTTGCAGTGTGAAATTTTTCGCGACAGGTGGAAAAAGAGCTGGAAAAAACACCGAGTACCGAACTGCAAAAAGTTGCATGCAAATTTGCGGGCAACTGCAAAAGGAACCCAAACTTGCCAGGTCGCCAGACTGTGCAGAACGGGGCCTAGAGGAGGCATGGCAACGCCTAACTGTCGAAGTCACCGGCGTCTGTCTGGCAGCGTTGCCCGATTGGCTGAAAGCATCGCTTAAATTTTTAAAATACTCCCAATAGGCGTAACAAAATAACAATTCCTCTCGGCCTCGGTTTGGGTGTTTCAGTTTGGTTTTGGTTCCGGGCAGCGGGTTTTGCGTAACGCCCTCAACACTTCATTAGCAAAGGCTGTTCGCCGTGCATGTTAACACTTGCCGCGAACAAACCCAAAAACAACAGTTCTCAACCCCCAGCCCCCAACCCCCCTCGCTGCCCATCGCTGGCTCATTAGAAAGGGTTGCAGTCGTGACGCGGGCGTAAATCATCAATTAAATTAAATTTTGCTTTGGGGGCCAGTGCTAAAAATTAATTTTTAAAATGAAATGTTTCTGTGAATTATGAGGGTCCTCTGCATTAACCAGGCAAAACTTGTTTTAGCTGTTTTTTTTCCGTGTTTCACTTTATTTTTTGTTCAAGTTTAAGCAAGTGCCCTAATAAATACAATACACTGCCGAAATTTTGACTGTGGCTGTCGGAACGTAAAAAGAATAATGTATTGGATTGTGTAACTATTAAATATTTAACATAAATATAATAAAAGAAAAAATCTATATAGAAAATAGATAATCAAAATATAACCTTTTTTTAGACTATACATAAAAATTGACAGGACAAACTTACAAAAGCCAAAGTTCTGATTTAAATGATTGTATATTGAGTCCGAGGTCAGAGAACATTTGGTCAAGTTATGGTTATCAAAAAAAACAATTTTCTTCTATATCATGAGCTAAAAGTAACCTTTTCATATTTGTTACATTCAGGACTTTTATTTGGCATTAAAAAATTAAATACTCAAATTTTACCAAATTTGGAAAAAAAAATTAGAGGTCACTTCACAAATCGCGAAAATTTGTATATGTATTTTTGCCATTCGCTTTGAGTTAAGAAAGGTTCCCTTTACAATCGGATTTAATTTCTTCAAGTAATAGTCCTTTGAAGATAGTCAAGATATAGTCCATCAATTAATTCTCCAAAAATTTAAGCATACATAACTCGGTGATATGTAATTCGATGGACTACCTAATTACATATTATTAACAAATATAAATATATGAAATATAATATAAAATGTTATTACTTCTTTTTACATTACTAGCAAGCAAAGATTTTCTTTTGGTATTATTAAGGATTTATTTGTCTATTTAAAAAAAAAATTAAAGGGTATTAAGTTTGCCAACAAATAATTGCATAAAGTGTTCACGTTCTTTCAATTGACTTCGCTTGGCTATTGTTTATTAATTCCTGGACAATTGCCGAGACGTGGCTACCTGGAAACATGCCACGAGCGTGGAGTTCATCTAGATATGGCAATCGCGCCATCTTATAATTGCTCTCCGATGCAAGCTCGATTTCGAATGGCGAAATACTTGCGTCATGTTTGAGATAATTGCAGTTGCGAGCGGCGAGTTTTCCCAGTTGCCAGTTGGCTGCTTGGCTATTTACTGTAACTTATTTTTTTGTGTTTTTATTGTTTGTTGAAATGATTTCCAGGAAAAACGTTTACCCAGGCTCAAACTCAAACCTACCCCAATAAGTGTGTATATAGCATATAGCATATAAATTACACGAATAAAAACTGAAATTGCTGCAAAAACAGAAATACACTTAAAATATACACGGAGCAAAGGCGAAGCCAAAAGGAAAAGGAAAAGGAAAAAACGGAATATTTATGAACGCACGCCAGGACGAGGAAAGCGAAAATGCGCCAAATAAAGCCACGTAGAACTGGGGAGGAATACCCCATACAAATACAAACATACACAGTTAACAGTCAAATGTCGAACGGGACAGGGTATAGAGCGGAGAGGTTCACGTTCGGGCTGCGGGCTCGGGCAACAAGACCCAGCGAACCAAGTCCGAACCTTGTCCGGTGCGCGGGTCCGGGACGCGGTCCGGGCCATGTTTGTTGGCAGATAAAGCAAATGGCAAAAGTGTTTTCCATGCACGATCGATAAACACGGCGCCACCAAGACGGGACAAATTTTCATAGTTCAAGTGGCGCCTAGGCAGGCGCTACGACTACGTTGAGAAACGCAAGCGGTGAGCGGCGAAGGGGCGGGTCGGGGCGGGACGGGACGGGAGAAAGCCCAACTGAAATGTGGCCAAAAGCAGGCACTAAAAATTCACACGCACACTACTGAAACGAATGCGATAAAATTATTGAGGAAGTGCGCAAGCAAAAAAATAAAATAGAAATACCAAATAGAAAGGGATTTGAGGGAGAGTGCTTAACTAAAAGATACCCTTTAAAGTAGTAAAAGTAGTAGTAGTAAAAATTTGTACAAAACACAGAGTAAAATTTTTTATATTAAAAGTAATTTTTTAAATCATTATTGCATACTAAAAGTTTAAATAAAATACATTTGACACTTGAATTCTTTTTTAAATATTAACATCTAAAAAAGAGTTTATACAACCTTTTATACAAACGGTTTACACATTTCTATACAACACTCTATATCAAACTATTACAGGGTATAATAAGCAACAGGAATGAGTGCCTGTGCGACATTCGGAACCATTTTACGTAAAAGTGTAAGCAGAACTATCTTTCATGTTCTCTTACCAACAGCTGTTTGGGCATTATTATTGCTGTTGGTTTACTTGTGATTTGTGCTTTGTGGCTGGGGCCTTGTTGAATCATCGGGAATGCCATGAAAATTGATAAGTATCGCGTGTCACTCGGTGGAATCCAACAATACATGCCGAGATCAGCGCAAATACCCGCTAAACCTGTTAAATTAGCACTGGCTTCGAAATGCTTTTACGATTGAGGCGCGTGTGTGTCGCGAAAATAGCAAATTAATAGCCGGGAATAGTCGAGGCAAAAAGGAAAAATTAACTTGTCTATTTGCGTGGATTTTATTTTTATGGCATTCGCCTAGATTGAGTTGGAGACAAGTTGTGTGCGTTGATGTCTTTGGCTTTCACTCAGGGCCCTGATGAGCGCGTCATCAGCTTTGGGCCTTGGCTAAAGCGGAAAATGCGGCAAAATAAAACGATGAGTCATGTCAGAATTTCCAAGGCGTTTCTCATTCGTCAGACGTTGGGGCACAGTTTTTTTTTTTTATATATTCATGGCAAGTGCCGAACAACTTTGTCCTCAAAATATTTGCTATGCATAGAAAATTAAGCGTTTGCTTAGATTAAAATATATATATTCGAGATATTCAGAAGCTGAATCAAGTCCCGGCAGTGGGAAGAGAATAGGATTAATATATAGCTTACAAATTATATATAACCATATTAATATATGAATTGAAGTTGAGCTTAAAATATTCTTATTTTTTTTATTGTTGGTATAAATTTGGTTTAACTACAATTCCTAAAGTTCAAGCCCGGTTCATTTCATTTAACTGCCTGTTTTTCTTTATGACTGGGCACTTAGAGAACTTGTCACAACAATTAGTGACTAATATAAGTATTAACAACATACACATTAAGTTCCCTGACTAATTAGTTTTATGATAGTTGAGAATTTTCGCTAAATACTTTAGATATTTTATCGTAGCGTATCCTTTTCGTGCCACCTTCGCCAGAATGAGGAAAAATGTTTTCCATGCTAATTGGTTCGTCGTAAAGCTTCGAATTGGATTTTCAGTTTACTTGAATATGAAGCATAATTAAACATTAGACGTCGTCGGTTCGATGTCGAGCTAACTTGCTAGCCAAATTTGTGTGGGAAGTTTATAGCCGTTTGTTATTTAGTGGCGCTGCCAAGCAATCAATTTGAAGCGCCCTCAGAGCCCAACCCTGTCAGAGGCCAAGCGACGCCCCCGCACGGCCATAACTCAGGCAACTGCAGGCGAGGCATTGTTTAAATTTTGGCAAGGCATAATAATTTTCCTACGCACTGTTGTTATTTGTTCTGAGACAACGAGCTGCCCAAACAGGGGAGTGTCTAGAGGGGACGGGGTGTATTGACCAGCAGACGACAGTTAGAATGCGACCCTCGAGGAATGGAAGGGAAAAAAGTTTGGCGACGCGTATGCGCAAAATGTCAGCTCATAAATAATGTTGATAAAATGCATTAGAGGGCGTGCCCGGCCAGCCCCATAATTAGTGCATTAATATGAGCTGAGGACGCAGCAAAAAGGACTAGCTGCAGCTAGTCGCTGCTGCTGCTGATGATGAGAAGGATACACAATAGTTTTATTTATGAGTTCCGAGATGCTCCAAAACCAATAAAATAGTCGAATCCGGCTAACGGCAGTTATTGTTGCTGCCTTTGTTGTTGCTGTCGTTGTTGTCGCAAACAACGCCATAATAATAATGTAATGAAATTTATGATGCGCATTTAATGTACTCAGCATAGCGCGACAATAAACGACAGCAGCGCGAAGGATGCGAAGGATGCGAAGGACGCCTTTTGCAATGTCCATTGAACGCCCAACACTTAACTGATTTCAAAATTATATTGCCGCATGATTGTGTGCGTTCGCCAGAATGTGTGGGTGAGTGTGTGTCTGTGTGTGTGAGTGCATTTCTATATGTATACAATATGGCATATGATTTTATTGCTTATAGTCCGCCAAGGCAGCCGTCAAATTTGTGCGTTTGTGCGTGAAGGACAGCGCGGAGCCGCGGGGCAACAAGACGCCAGTGTCAATATTTGAGCCGCACAAACGTGTCGGCAATCTGAACATGTATCCCTATATATACATATACATATATGTATAAGAAGGGGGACACTCAAGGAGCTGCATGTGTCTGCGCTTCAGTTTGTGTTTGTATTCGTGTTTGCTTAGTGCTCAGCGTTTTATTGTCTTAGCGCGTTGCATTTTATTACCGCCACGCTAAGCAAGCCGACTGCAATTTCAAGGCTATGTTTGGTTATTGAATTGATCCACATTCGCACACATCAGCGATTTATGTACAAATTATGAAGATTAAATTCTATATAAATTGGTAATTTGATGAGGGTGTGGCTGTCTTGTGGTGGACAACTTCTCTTATCAAACTTATTTTTAACATTATCCTGTAAGTATTTAAGAACTGTTATACAACTGTTATACTAACTGTTATACTAACTGTTATACTAAGTGTTATACAAATATTTTTTAATTTTAAAACTGTTATACCGGTATTGGGGAAGTAACATTACTTGCTATTTGTAAATGTATATAGTTTGGTTACAATAGGTTAAGTCTAACTGTTATAAAACTGTTATACAACACTTTAAACCAGCTTTTATTTCACAATTATATTATTATTATATTTGCTGCTATACAATTATTTTACAAAAATCAACCAATAAATTGTAATACAATAAATAAAGAATTAAATTGGATCTTTCCGAATGTATTTCATTCCATGCATTTACTCGCCGATATGAAATGTGTTCAGTTCATTTACACAAGAATCTAACTGAACTCAACTCAAGTTCCGCCTTACAGCACTTTCACTGTTATATTCTAGAAACCACAAGAGAAACAACAACAGGAGAAGCAGCAAAAAAAGTGTTCGACAATGTGTTACAAACTGGAGCATAAAACTTAATTTCCAACCAAACATTGCGACATTGCAGCTGCAATAGAAACTGACAGACAACCGCAAGAAAAACCCAATCAAGCTTACACGCCGCACCTCCTCGGCAGAACGAAGGACGAAGTACGTAGGGGGGGAGGGCAAGCTAAAAACTAGCATACAACTGGGCGAAGGCGAAAGTAATTTGCAAGCAACTTTGCAGTGTCATAAAAGGAGAGTAAAAAACCGGATCGTCCGTACTTAAATTGTTGCCCAGTGTTGGAGGAAATAATTGAAAAATTTGCAGTGCATAGAAAATCGAATTATGGCGAAAGTGACAGCCGGATAGATGACGTAGGAAATATCAATTAACAACAACAAGCGCAAAAAGCTATTAAAAGCTTATTTAGTCGATCCACAGAATAAAAACAAGCACCGTTTTAAGCAAATAATACGAAAAAAGTTTACACAAACTCCTCGTCCTGAGAGCGCCGTTGAACGCCGTAGTTCGCCGTGGTACAAGAACAGGGGCAGTAGAATTAATTGCTTTATATGGCGTGATAATTTATTGAAGCCCACGATGACCAACATGGGAGCACAGGCAAAGTCCATGGCCGAGCCGAGCCGAGCCGTGGCCAGGGCGAGCAGAGTAGAGTAGAGTCGAGTTGAGGCCAGGACACGAACATGGCAGGTGGCTGCCTTGTTGTGCCAGGATAACACGAGTATTATGCCGGCAACGAGGCGTAAGGGTCAATCACATTAGAGACATGCGAGCCACCACCGCCGCCAGTTGAGTCCAGTTTATCAGTGTTTGGGTGGTGCGGGGTGGTTCGTTCTTTTGGTCAAGGGTTGCCCCACTCGCCAGCAGTTTGCAATCTGATTATGTGCCCAAGGCGCGGATAATAAGTTTTTGTTTTATTATACCCTTCAAGTGGCCAAAATGACTTCTTTGTGGGCTACGTAAATTATGAAAAGATTTCTTTTCACCTTCTTTCGCGCAAGTTTTCTATCATCTTGATTATGGGTAACTTTCGGACTTACTTAAGTGGCAACTTTTTTTTAAGTAATTATAACAATTATCTTATTAACGAAAAGAGTTTGTCTAATTAGGTAAAATAGAAGAATTTAAACTGACGAATAATAAATAAAATATTATATATTTAATTATAAATGTATAACAAATCAGCCTTGTTTAATGTGAAAACGTTTTCGACATTTCATTTGATTTTTATTATGATTTCAAGATTTAATTTCTTTATTAAAAATTTCAAATAATTTAATAAGTAATAAATAGCTTTAGTAGAGTATGTTTTGGTCGTTAATTTATTATTTTCGCTTGCTTTTGTTGTTTATGTTTTCCGCAGCGGACTTACGCACTGCAAATGGGAAGGCCTTGCCGTTCAACCCTCGCCAACGGGGAGTTGGGGATGTGAGGGATTTCGGGGTTCGGGAACTCGGGGTCAGTCCGCAAATGTGTGCTATGAATATAATCAGCGCATTCAATCGAGTTAATTTCATTATGAATATGAAGGCAGCTAAACGTTTCTACGTCTGGCTTGCTTTTGTGGATTTCGTTTTTTTTAATCAGATGCCACGCGATGCTGAAACTTCGGGGCATATAAATAATCTTGGCAAGTTGGCTGCTGGCAGGACACTAAGGACAAGCGCACAGCAGCTGCTCGTGTTGCACTTTGCGAGTCCTCGCTGCTGCTTCTGCTGCTGCTGCTGTTGACAAACAAATATGAAACTAATCCTTGGTAATTAGTGCGCCAACTTTTGCTGCATTTTGAGCCAGGACACAAAGTCCGTCCGAGCGTCCTCGCGCGTCCTGCTCCGGCTGTGGTCAGAAGTTGGCACATTCCTTGTGCTTTTTGCGGTTACCAGCGAGCCAAAGTGTGTGTGAGTGTGTGTTGGTGTGTGCTTCTTTTTTTTTTTTGTGGTGTCGTCGTTGGCATCGTGGAGCAGCGGCGTTATTTTTATTGGAAAAGTTAAGCTCGTGTTTTGATAGGTTTCAGTCGTAAAGGGATTAATTAGTGAGGAGCTCTCGCCAACATGCTGCAGACACACAGACTCCGGACTCCGGACTCCGACTCCGGCAACGACTTCAACTCCAGCTCAGGCCAACACGCGGACCAAGTCGCATTTGTTTTTGGCTTTTGCATAATTAAAGTTAAGCTGAGTTGCATAGTTTTCCCTCCATCCTGGCGCGATAAATGCGCGCTTCTCTCGAACTCGCCACGTACAAGGTACTTGCTGCTTCTTCCTTACACTTGGGAAGTCCTAATGCGTGTAAAACTACTGTCCGGACTGTATCATGTAATGGAATGAATGGCAAATGAGCATTGTTTAAACTAGAGTTGAACAAATAGAGAGAGAAAGTCCTCGATGGCAAAGCGAGCAAAGAAATGATTTAAATAAAAACAAAATAAAAATAAATTGTTCAAAATAGTTAAAGCAAATACTTCTATAAAGGAAAATAACAGTAAGTCTTAAATACCTATGTAAGAAAATTAATTCCTATTTATTCCGAATTAATTCCTATTGTTATCAGTAAGAAGGTATTATATAATGTAATTAAAAATTAGCGCCTATAAAAAGAAAATCATGGTAAGAACATAATTGAATAAAGTCCTTCGGCCTGATTACAAGCACATTTCGTTGCAGTTGTTATTTATAGTTCTTCTGAAAACCTGTCACAATTAACATGAAGTTTTTCTACTTAGTTTTGCCCAAAGGCATTCGCTGAATTCTCATCTCTCAGCTGGCCTCGACGAGGTTTATTAATTTCATAGCTGCAACCGCGTTGAGAGACACTTTCGTGGAAACTCGAATGGCGCAGCATTTGGTAGGATTTTTTTTATCTTATCTTTTATTATGAACTGCAGCTACAATTTCTGTAGCGATGTCAGCGCATGATTTACGAGGCCGTGGCTTACAAATGAAAATTGTAGTAAAAACCCAGCCAGGCGGAGGCTAGGGGTTGAGGAGGAGAGCAGCGTAAGACGAAGGGACAGACAATCCTTTTTTGCGGCACTGAAGTTTTCGCCGCAAAACAGGAAACGGAAATGAGTGCGCAGGACGATGGCGACATGTGAAATGTGTTTGGCCCCCAAACCACTTGAAATGAAAAAAAGTATATAAAAAAAATAATAGAAAACGAGCACACATGCAAAATAAACGGGTTCAAGTGGCGCTCGTAAAAACAGGAGCAGGACCAAGCCAAGCCAAAGGATAACTGTTGAATTGCTGGTCATAATAACAAGGCATGCCACATCTGTGTGTGCCCATATATATAAGTGTGTGTGTGTGTGTGTGTGTGTGTGTTTGTGGTAGAGCTTGTCGCGTAGCAACTTGTGGCTAACTTAATAGCAGCTAACAACATGCTGACAAACAGAGAAATGTGGGCACATGCTAAGGTTCATGTGGCCAGAATGAATGCAAATGAAGTTGGAGCAACTTTTTTGCACCACAGTGACAAACTGGATTACAAGTGGGCAAAAGAGCAAAGCTTGACCTGAAGAGGCTACCAAAAATAAACTTTAAATTAATCAAATCTAACGAATACTTAAAGAGGGTTATAAATAAATATTGTACAATGTATTTGCACAGGACAAATGGCGGTAATTGTCCAGTGCAAAAAAAAGGGCTGCAAAAACCCTTAGCAAAATGAACAAGGGACCATTGCACGAGTTACATAAAATATGTACAAGAAAATGCGATTAAATGAATGACACGGAGAACATTAACGCACACTCTGCAACCGATTGAATGCAGAAATTGCAACAAAGCACAAAAAAGAAAAACCCAAAAAAAAAAGAAAAGAAATAAAAATAGAAGTGGGAATACCAGCGATGCTGCGTGCTGTGAAAACAATCCAATCAATTTATTAATTAAGCAAGCCACTCGCTGGCCAGTCGAAAGGCGAGGAATTAAATGCAATGAAATACGCGGCGTATGCGTAACGATAAAGCGGCAATTGTCTGCCGCACCGCACCGCGTCTATTCGTCTAGCTTTGTGCAATGGATTTTTAATGTTTTCCATGGGGCGTCCAGCGGTCTTGGACTTCTGGCCGAACCGAATGCCAATGCCAACGCCGACGCGATTGTAACGCATTGTTAAGCCCGCCGCTTGGCACTTTTCGCACGCCAGCTGCGCTCAAAGCCCCGTCCAGGGGCCTGAGAACTTGGACTTTAATGAGCCAACAGCAATTACGCGAAACATTTGGCCCATTGCAAGTGTCTCGATGCGTCGCCAGCGTCGTCTGCAAACATTTTAATTGCATTTTGCTCTTTATTTTATTGCCTGCGGCGTCTTAACGATTCCATCGCAACAGCCGACAAATATATATTATATGTCCATAACAACTGCATATTGATCATATATGTTAAGCACTATTAGTTAAGTATGTTTATGATCTACGGTGATTTTCTAAATGTTTGCTTAAATGTTATTTGGTCTTCACATTCGTTTTGCTCACAGTTCGAGCAGTAAAGATTTTTCGCTAATTAAAAATATTTAAGACAGAGCTTTAGCTATAAACTTTAGCCAATATATATTTTAAGTAAATTTACTTAGACAAATAATATTTTTGGTACATTCTTTGGCCTTTCTTAATTAGTTATTATTATATAAAACTATGTAACAAAATGTAAACAATAATTTATGTATTGTGAAGAAGCTTATGTTTTGTAGCATTATTTAATTATGTAAGAAAATGAATATTAAATTGGTTTACTTGGTATATTTAAATGTGTAATATACCAAAAGGGACCAACTTTTAAATATTGGCAATGTTTTCAATACGTTTTCCTTCATATCTTTAAACCGGATACAAAAGCTATATGAAAAAACAGCTTATGAAAGTTAAATTGCATTTTACAACTTTCACTATTCTCTATGTTTTTTTATGTACCATTCCCTTGAATATAAATAATTTAAAAAAATATATTAAATTCATGCATTTGCAAATTAAAATAATAATAAATATGCACACATTCGATAGATAATTTAAGAGCTGGCTGGATTTTCAAACTATTGGAAATTTTACCTGTAGGTAGATCAAAAACCATTTATTGCATAGCACAATTGTCAATCTTATATGACTTAAAATTGCAATAAAAATGATTTTCTTATATTAATAAATAATTTAAAATAACCACCAACCAACTGGATCTAGTTTATCAACATTAATTGATTAAAGTTATTTAATAAAAAGAATGTGAATAAAACGCAGTTTGCAAATAAATCGCATACGCATTTAAAAGGAAAGATTGCGTGACGTCATCTAAATGCCTTCATACGAGTCTGTTGGCAAATACTCTTAGGGATTCCACTCAAACCCAGAGCGCTCTTGAGCACTTCTCCTGCGAGCAGGGGCCAAGTCGCCGTTTGAGATACTTTTGACGCATGCGCCGGATTTGAGTCCAGCCCACAGTTTGCAGTTTGCTCACTTAATGATTAGTTGGATTTTGGGCTGTTTTAGTTTTGCGTATGTTAACCCTTGGCTGGGCCGCGGGGCCAGTTGGCGCCGCCAGTAGAAACAATTGCGGCTAATTGGCAATAATCAGGCATCGGTCGGCGTCATAAATTGGCACTAACAAAGCGCCGCCAACAAGGCCAACAAATCAGCGGAGTTGGCATTTTTAATTGTGATTGAGTTGCCTGCATAAATCAGCAAATTAAATTACAAACAATGGCAATAAAATCTAACGAATGACATTTTTCTCTTTCAATTTTAACAAATTCTTTTTTGTGTATTGCACTTTCATACCCTGGACTTATTGAAATTGGCTTACGCAATGTATACGAGGTATGCAAAATTTGACAATTGAAATGAAGGTCATTTTTGGCAGCAGAAAATATATTTCAAAATATAATATTAGATATATTTTTATGAGCACTTTCAGTTTAGTTGAACTAACCAAGTTCTTCTATCTGTCAGTTCTTTTAAAAATATAAGGAATGACTTATATTTTGCATGTCGTATAATTTATATATAGTTATTATTGTATTACTATTAAATCTCTTAACTATATATTTATTTAAATACTGTAATGTTCCGCTCTGAATTTTGTTTTTATCTTCAATAGAGGCAAAGCATTTAAAGATAAAAGCGGTATGTGGTACGTTCTTTTAAATTTAAAATATTACACTTTTAGGAATAAGATTCAATAAATATTTAATACTGAGTATCTTCTGAACGGGCATTCCCGACTCGAGCAATTTCGACTAGAGCAGTTTTGTTTACGTTGGCAGCTCTCGCTGGCGACAATTTAATTACGATTGCATTTGCGAGTGTTTAATATGTGTGTGTGTGTTTGTAAGTGTGTGTGTGTGTGTTGCAGCAGCCGCCGCGCTGACGCCACAAAATATGCTAATTTATATTTATATGAATATGGCGAGCAGCAAAGCGCAGAGGATCATTCCCAGTGAGTAGGGTTACAGTAGGCGCTGAAGGAGGGCGAGCTGGAGGGGCGTGGCTGGTTGCTTCAACTGCCGCAGCGATGGGGATGTGAAATATTTTTGGTGGCTGCCGCTGCCGCCGCCAGCGACTGCGGTCATAAAATTTATTTTTGCCAAATGCATATTTGTCACATTTGCAATGTATTTGGCGGCGGCAGTCATAGAACAATTTATAAGCAACTGGGGAGTTGGCCCCATTGGCTAAAGCGCAGCCACAGCCACAGCAACGATCCAAAAGCCAAGCTGCTCCAAAGTGCCAAAAGGGGCTCCTTTATGCCGCCAGTTAAAAGCATTTAATTGTTATCCTCGCCCATGAAGTGTTTGCGGTTAAGGGAAGTACGTTTAAGGATTGGCCAAAAATCTATTAAGTATTTGCAATTTTGTCAGATGTCCATGTCTATGTTTTTTTACTTTTACTTGCTAAAAAAAAATTATAGTCTTAAAGTTTATGCCATTAAGTATTCTTGGCTTGACTTATATTTTTCACTCTAAGCTCTTAATTGGCAAAGTTTATATTTAGTGTGCGGCGCCTTTGAAAAACGCAAATTTAATGCACGTGCCCCACACACACTAACACACACCTACACACACACATAGACACATAGACACCCAACGGTGTTGACTAACTGTCACGCGGATGCGAAAGTCTTCACACCTCAGAGACTCCCTCGATGGCCGTGCACAAAAGAAATGAAGTCATTTGTAATTAATGAGGTTTGTCACCCCAATTTGCCGCAACTTCAAACCACGGCAACAGCAGCAACAACAACAACAACAGAGGACTATAGGTTGGCATTAGATGGTCTATGTTGTATGTTTAACCTGCCTGGCATATTGAAAATCACGGTGCAGACTCAAAGCGAGGGTGACGCACAACAACAACAACAACAAAGGGAGCACACAAAAAAAATAAATGCCATATAAAAGAAATGGCAGTCGGCGCCCACCCACAAAAACAATCTAATTATCTCGTTAAGCACGCCAAAATGCACAGCTCACACACACACACACACATAGAGGAAGAGCCGCAGCAGCCCTCAAAGTGCGTGTTGCGGTGTTCGGTGGGCGGGGGCGTGGCAGGCGCAGGTGCTGGCTGCTTCGCACTGACACCTTGACAGACACATCCTTGACCCTGACAGACAGGCTGACTTTTGGCTGGCTTTTGATTTCTTCTTTTTGACAGTTTGCGGCGTTCTTTTCGTTACGTTCCTTTTTTTCTTCTCGCTCGTGTTTAATTAAAATTATGTAAATAAATTTTATTTAGTTGACATTGAGGCGTAATTAAGTGCATGCGGCGGGGAACGCGTGGAATATGCGACGCGCATTTGCATCTGTCGCCATTGCCACAATCTGACGACAGTCGCCAACACCTTGGGGGCGTCAACTGAGAAGGGGAATCCCCTCTGCCTTCTCCCACCCCCGCACAACTTATTGCCAATGTCCGTTCTTCTTCTTGTTGCTTTATGCTGACAAATTAGCCTTGAAATGAGCAATTTGCAGGCTCTGGACGTGAACGTGTCGAGGATATCTTCAGTGTGGGCGATCCAGGCGAGGGGGTGGATGGGGGAGGGAGGGGCGCAACTGTCGAGGGCCGTCAAGTTGCCGTGCATACCAAAACAGGGCTGACAGCTGCTGTCAGTGGCGGCCTGTCAATGGTCGAGTATTAAATATGCTTTGTGGCATGAAAAAGCAATTAAGCGCCGAGTGCTTAGTTCCCTTCGACAAAAAGTTGGCAAATAACAAAAAACACAACGCACAAAAATGAGGCAAAAATTAAAGAAAAACAAAGCTGGGTAATAACTAAGAGCTATGCCCAATAAGTAATATACCCTATACTTAGCTTAAAGTATGCTTCCTACATGTTTCCTTAGCTTGAATATATTAATAACTTAAGTATTTTACATATCCTTTTATAAATTTCCTTTTTAATTCATATTTTCTTAAGCTAAGCTCCTTAAGGACTTCAAGAACAATTTGTGTTTATGATCACCTAAAAACCTTTTAACACCCAACACTTATTTTTTATGATAATTTAAGCATATACAAATTCTAAAGAACATGGATACTTAAAATCTGGGCTCCTTTTTAAAGCAGAAAATTAAATGGGTATTTATTTTAATAAGGCAAGCTGAGATTTACAAATAACAAAAAAAGTTACAATTTGCTTACATTTATTAATGAAGGTTTTATTAAATAATTAATTGCTCTCTCAACTTAAAAACTATTTATTGTATGACCTTTGAATATGGCTTAAATTAAATCAAAGGTTATGCAGGATTAAACTGATTGGCTCTATTATGATAGATTTATTTAACAGAATGTTGAGCGACCCAGCAGATTTCAAATGTGTCAACAACTCGCTTCATAATCCACATGTCAACTAATGAAATGGCACCAGCAAAAAAAATGAATAAGCACATATGTCACAGCAGCAACAACAAGGACGTGCCAAGGTCTCGTCCTGGCCCCATCGAGGTGGGTCCTGTTGTGCGTCACCGCAGTGCGAGGCATGTTGACATCGACATGGGAGAAATTGTTTTGATGAATGCGTCGATTTAATTGATGAATGAGTTTTTAAGCTGAAAAATCGAAACGAAAGAGCCCAAAAGCCCCAGCTGAAAATTGCACACTGCAAATGTCAAACAGGAAACCGACAAGCACACACATGGAAATGGGGACAGGTTGTAAACTGCAGCTGTAAATAAATGTTTAAGTAGGCACATGAAGAATGCGCCTTGGACAGGTGAGGCTCCATCCAGAGCAAGCCGAGGAAAACTCATAAATAAGTCGGGCAAACCGACAAAGCTCACATAAAAGTTAACAATACCAAACAGAATGCAATACAAATTTGAAAATCGCGGCAAAGCAACACAAAACTCGAGACTAGAGCGCAACAATTGCCAACCACAAATATCAATCCCCCCAAAAAAAAATAAAAAAAATATATATACATAGCTTGTAGTCGTAATGTTGCAATTTGTTGTTGTTGTTGTTTTTGTTGTTGGACTGCTCCCCTTAAAAACACCCCTTTACCGCAGCCTGAATGTGGCCGAGTCTCAGTCTGTTTCCCGGCCCCGGTATGCAATAATATAAATTCCAGCAACAGTAGCCCAGCAAAAACACACAAAACCTTTTCTCCCTTTGCCCCGCGCACTTTAATCGAAACCAATGTTGAGGTAAAATAGAAATACTAAAAAACAACCAGCTGGAAATAGAATAGAGTAGCTCGGACTACAGAACACAAGTCGATTAGTTAGTACACTAAAAAGAAAATAATTTTTAAAGATAAAAAAAGGAAAATAATTTTTAAAAAATTATGTAAGTAAAGTATATTTTTTAATTATTATTAAAAATATATTTATCTATATTATTATTTATATTATCTATCTATCAATACTTTCGCACCTTTAATCTTATAATTTTACAAGTGCAGGGTATCTAAATAATTAGCATGCTCGCATCTCAATTGTTAACTTTTCTGTGTTCCTGTTGATCTCTGCTCGCATGAGTTCTGTTATTGCAGCAAATGCTTAGCAAAGTCTTGTGGCTTTATCTACAAAAGCCAGCGGTTTGTTCGACTTGCTGCTGTGTTTATTTAGGGGCGCAGAGAGCCTGGTTAAAAGCAAGCAATCAGCTTTTGCATGGGAATTAATGATGCGTATTGAAATATTTGCAATACGTATACGTAATATTAAACTATTGAGCACAGTTAATTTAAATTTAATTAAAAATGTATTTAAAATTAGAAACTAACCTAAAATCAGGCAGAAAGAATCCTCAGGTATAAGCATTAATACCCATTTCATTTACTAAGAATTTTGAAATCAATCTAAAAAATTATCAGGTATAATTTTAAGCCCCATTTTAGCCACAATTATTGCTCAAGTTGCATATAAATGTTGCAACACTTAAGGGTCAGTGCTTAAAGCAAAATTCGTGCACTATCATAATCAGCTCTAGTTAATTATGCCGCTTAAACGTTTATTGAACGCCTCCCTCTCCCCGCCGCCCACAGCCACGCCCCCATAACACGAATGCGACACAACATATAAAAGTTGATGTGCCGCGCGCGCATAAAACAAATTTTCAACTGCAATTAGTCGTGCAGGAACTGCGATGTTCTCGCTCGCTCCCACTCGCTCTCTGTCTCTCTCTCTGCCCTGCCCGCTCTCATGATAAAACCATAAAAATTTTTGCGCCAACATGGCAAATAATTTGGCTAACGACATTTTGTAACTAATGTCGGGCAACCGCAGCTACAACGGCAGCAACAACAGCGATAACCATTAACACGCCGCCCCAAACACCCCATACCCGCCCCACCCCTGCCACGCCCCTTACCCCAGCTGTATAAATGCAGCGCCAACTGGTCATTAAAAGTGCCCCATAACGGTTTATTGTAATGCCGGCGCATAGGCCAAGGCAGCGCAGCGGACAAGTGGCCACCCTCTGGCCAGTATGCGTCCTCGGCGTTGCCACTTAATTAGAAAAGTTTCGTTGCGTCACGAGACAAAAGCCATTGACAGCGACTAAAAGTTGTCCAAACTGCATTTTCACTTGCTGCGAGAAGTTGAGCAAACAGCCGGAAGATGAGAGCTTCCCTTTTTTTTGGGTGGGGGGTATACCGAATCTAAAATATCCTTCGAGAAGGTTTCTAAGGGTACTAAAATCCTAGAAACAATACAAGAAAAAAATATATAAATATTTAATATGTAAACTTTAAAATCATATTTTAAGGATGAAAATGAGACTCTATGAAAATAAGAATAATTTGAAATTGTTTAAATCTCTTTACTTAAAAGCTTGATAATGATTTAATAATAGAATACGAATCTAAAAATATATTATATATACAAATGTTATTAAAATGGTCTTTATGTGTGCATCAATTAAATAGCGACCTATTAGCCGCTCTTAATGTCTGTGTGGCTACTCAGGGACTGGAGAAAAGTCGGGCCTTACGCAATGGAGGTTAAGTCAACAGACGCCACCTGCACGACTCTATTTGCACATTTTTCCAATTAATTGCTTTTACGTGGGCGACACACCCGCCAATGTCAACAAAAGCCTCGGCACGCGGCACAAGGTTCGGCCTCGTCCAGCGTCCTTGTGCGTCCTCCTGCTCAGCTTCTTCCGCCCGGGGGCAGGCCGCGGCCATTGTCAAGCCGCCCGCTGGCAGCGCTGCCACAAACACGCGCGCAAAAAAACGGCTAAAAAAAAAGCAGAGGGAAAAATAATCAAGCAAAGATATAGACTCATCAATGCTTTCAATTGAAATTTTTGCACGGCCGCTGCCGACTCACGTGGCAATCGATTGGGGTAGGGGAAGGGCGGGGAAATTCCGAAATTGCTGGAAATTGGAACTGCGAGTGCAGCAAACAATAAGCATTTACAATGCCACCAAATGTAGGCCTGCGACAGATGTTTGCCACAGTTTGCACAGCAGCAGCAGCTGCCCCCCAACAATATCTATGCAAAATTTCGGCAATATTTGTTTGGATGTACGAATGTGTATTGTCCTATATGGTAAATGGTAAATGGTAAATGGTGCAGCTGGATCACATTTAAAATTCATTTATTGACTGCTGTTTGTGCTCACTATTAGCCAACTTTCGTTTTGGAATGTGCTCCAATATTCTTTTTATAAAGTTATTTACATGCGTGCATATGAATTCATTTATTTATTAAACTAAAGTTACTTTATTAAAACTCAAGAACATTTTTATTTAATATATGATAGCGTATATAACACTGCTTTTTCTTTTTATTATTATTTGTCTGCCGTACCCCATAATGTAATCCTCATTTTTGTATATGTGTATTGAGGTTGGGTTTATTTTTTTTACTTTCTATCCATGTGTTGTTAAGGTTCATTTTTTGTACTGTACAGATTCTTCACTTAATTAAATAACATTAAATAAAAAAAAAAAAATTATTATTTGTGCTCAATATGAAATATTTAAATATTTTTATAAAGAGTAAAAAAAGTAGACATATATTTATAAAAATTGAAAACGTTACTTTTCTTTTATATTTATCAACTGCAACATTTATTTGATGTCTAGTCTTCCCTGATTGATTTCAAAAATAGATTGCCTAGTTATAACAAGTAAATTCAAATAGGCGTTACATTTTCTCAGCCAGACGCCTCCGTCTAAATGGGAACATTTTGTATTAGTTGGAGCTGGAAAAACGTCAGAGCACGCGATTTTCCGACACACCTACATTTCCCAGGCAGCTGTGTTGACACGAAGCCGAATTATTTGGAAAATCTGGGCGAGTCTAGACGACAGTTGAAGCGCTTTAAAGCCATTTCTGTTGACTGCGAAAACAATGCAATTTGGCCAACCGCAAACGGGGCGAATTAGCTGACGTTCCGGCGTTGCCAGCTTGTATGGGAGGGGAGGAGGAGGGGAAGGAGGGCAGGGGGGTAACAACCGGCGGCGGCTGCCAGTGACAAGTCAATGGAAGAAATGGCTGTCAAAAGCAAGCAGAGTGAAACGAATCCAATTGGCGGCTTAGAAAAATGCAGTTGGGGACACAAATCTTCAAACATGCAACTTGGCGGCAATTGAAAACTCATTGACAGTTGACAATTGGAAAGGAAAACAACTGCAGGGCGATGCGGAAAATTTTACAGAAGGATGCCTGCGGGGAAAACCAAACTCAATTGCAGTTACATTTCCATTTTCTGACTTTTTTTGTTTTTTGTGTTCGTTCTCAGAACTTTGTTGTGCAGCTTGTCATTGACAGCAGCACATATTGTTGTTGTTGTTGTTATTCATTTGTTTTTCTCGTTTGATTGTTGTTTGGTTTATTTTTTTCATTCATTTTCCTTACATTGCTGAGACATTTTCTATTTGAAATTGTCAGCAGCAATTGATATGCATTGCGGCTGTTTTTTTGCTCTCCCCTTTTCTTTATTTACTGATTGCGTTTGGGTTTCTGCTGGTTTTTGGCTTGTTGTAAGGAAATTGAATCGCATGTAAATTGAGTGTGGCAGCAGGGGAAATTATTATGGCAATAATGATTTGCCTGGCGAAGCGAGCAAACAATTAAAATATGCGGCGTCTGTGATAATAATGATTACAAGCAAATTGCTTGGCAATTTTCAAATAAATTGCTGCACAGTCGAACGCGCCTGCGAGTATGCAGCGAAAAATGCATTTGGCATATTTGTGTTTTACTTTTTTGCAGACTTCTTTATTTTTTTTTTTTTTGGGTATGTGTTGAAATGTTTTTTGATTTGAAATTTAATGCACGTACTCAATGAAGAAATTCCAACAGCAGCGCATTAGCAGACATGCCCCTCCGCAGGGTCAGCAGCTGGCTGCTTGGCTGGGCCGTGGAGGGGATGAAGAGAGAGGGGCAGGCCCTGCTGGCTGCCAATTGCTTTTCAACATATTTGATGCGGCGATGGCGACGAAGACGAAGACGAAGACTTTCGACATTTTGCAACTTGGCCACGTACAAAAACGTTGGCAGCAAAGTGCAAAACCAACAGCCACAACAACAACAGCAACAACCACTGCTTAAGCATACAAAATGTAGTGCACACACACACACATAGACATAACGTATGTATGTATGTACGTATGTAAGTGTGCGCCATGTTGACCGAACAACAAACATCAAATGTAATCGCAGCTAATAAGAAAACTAAGCAGATCCTTGCAGGTCACGATTTACGCTCGTTTCGCATTCGATTTGGATTTGCGATGCGCCATTGGCAATGCCAGCGACAGTGGTGAAAAATACACCAAAACTCGGCTTGAAAAAAAAGTGAAAATTATTGCAAAAAAAAAAAAAAGAAGAAATATTTATATATATGTATATAAAAATAACCATAAAGTTAAGCTCAAAGTTCAATTTATCATTTTAGGAAAAACATTGATTGTGCTTACTTTTTTAACAAACAATTTATATATATTTTTTTTTATTTTTTTAATTTGTAAATTTATATTTGTTAAACAGATTTTCTTCAGCCTTATTGGCAGCTTGACCAGTTATAAATTAAACAATAACAACAACTTATGGAATAAATAACAAGAACTTAGCATAATACGAAGATAAAAAGAATTTAATTCTAATCACTTAACCAATGTGAGTTAGATAAATTAAATAAAATATTTGTTTTTTTCATATTTCGTTGTGAATCCATAACTTACTTATTTTGCTGCCGTTTATATATTAGTAGACCACTGTGCGAACTGGACTTGGACTCTCGGTTCGGCATGTCAATGGACATTTAATGGCGTGCGCCATTATGCAGCGCATCAAATGCACCAAATACGCTTCGTTGGCAATAAATGCTGCATGGCAAGGTTTTTGGGGGCAACTATCCCGGCCGGTCTTGGCCTCAGCTGCCAGGCAGCGTTGTCTTGGTTGGACTTGGTTTAAGTCTCGACCCTGGACACGATTTGCAATTTTGTGCAGCAGCTTTCGCTGCGTCTCTCGTAATTTTTCGTAAATTTCCACACGTACTTGCATTCCATCTTCGTCGCCGTCGCCGACGTCGTTGCGGCTGTCCGTCTACGGGTTTCCGTGTGCTCCGGCCCTGGCTGGGCTGCCGCGGATTGTAACGGCATAACCTTTGAATAAAATTAGCATTATCAGCAGCACACTATGTCCGCCACAGCGCACGGGGGATCAATAAAAATACTGAATGTGCTTTCCAGCGCCATATGATGCGAGTACCATTAAGCTGAAGATTAAGGCCAAGAGAATGTGGGGGATTAGTGATTACTAGCCATACTGGAACCTATAAAAGAGATCACTTAGAATTTATGAGTATTGGTATTAGAAGTAGATGTGGATGTATAAATACTTGAACTAGTTCCAATACTCAACCTTAATGTTAATCACTTGAAAAAGTTTCTTTGCCTTTAAATCTAGTTAACTTCGTCCAAATGTTGATCCTACTTCCTGTTATTAAATCATTTCACTCATATGGAAAGTTTTTCTATGCTTATTCAGTTATTTTCAATCTGGCAAGCTTGTCCAATAAAATTTCCTTACGAGCCAAATGTTACTTTTTTTGGGGGCACACATCAATTACGCATTGCCACGCCCCTCACCGCAATGCCCGCCCCGAATCGAATCGAATAGTCCAAAAAACTAATTGGTGGAAAATTAAGTTTTTGCACAAAAATGTTGCGCAAATTGAAATGCAATCGAGGCAAAGCGGATTATTGAAAAACTTTTATGATTGAATTTTGTGGCGCATCCAAAAACGCCCCAAAAAGCGCAACGAGAACTTAATGCAAGGACTACCCTCTACCGTGTAGGATAGTGTGTGTCTGTGTCTGTGTGTGTGTATGTGTGTGGCACATGTGCGGCTGGCAGAGCTTATGTATGAGTACTTTTATCGAATGTTTGCCAAAAAGGCCAAGAGTTGTGCCATTGTGCCGTTGTACCGTCTCGGGACGCCTCTCAAAGCCTTCAACGGGGGGTCTGGCGGGCCTTATAACGATTTACTCGTATATTTTGCTACTTTCGCTATAAAATATAAATATGCAATAAAACAAAACGACGACAGGCCGAACATATGCATTACTGTCTACAACCCCACTCTCTATATCTTTGTCTCTCTCTTTCTCTCTGTGTTGGTCTGTGAAAATATTTGCTAGAAAACGAAGACATAAACTCAGAAATATGGCGCATTTGGCAGGACAAAAAAAAAAAACCAACGGCTGGCAACAGAGAAGCCGGGACCGAAGCCAAGACAAAGGCATTTCTAAATGGCAGTAGCAGCCAGCAGAAGACATGCCAACACATGACTTACTTAGGGGGGGGGCTACAACGGGGCGTATACGTATCGCATTGTTGTGCTAAATTGCGCGCTCAGCTGGCGCACGAGTTGACTGCATTTCGCTACTTGCAACGACCCCGTTCGTAGCACTTTATGAAGCGCCCATATGTTGCAACACTGACAACGCTGGGCTCGGGCCACTGCGCGCTGCGGGGCAATAAAAAATGAAAGGCTTGACAGTCACATTCCCTAGGCAAATCACTGCAGTTGCACATAAAGCAAATCGTTTGGCATTTGTTTTGATTTGCAATGATTGTTAAAAATATCAGCGACGACAGATGAGGACTGTAATAACAGCTACATCACGTTTCTGATGGCTCCTTTTGGCCGCAAAAATGGCACGACATTTAGGTTTTATTTCAGCTAGATAGTTGTATACGTCATATATGTCGATAAATTTTATATGTGCATCACTTTTTTTCAAATTAAAACATGTAAATTATTTCTCAATTGTTTCTTAGTATTTAGCTGCATTTAAAGCACGATATAAAAAGTCAATTTTTAGTTTAACTCATATTATATTTTAGATTATATTAATTGGAAATAATTATATATGCAAAACACTTTCAGCTCAACTTTATTACTGGTAGAATCAAGAAAGAGGCTCAAAATGGTATAAATCATTTAAATCGGTGGAATGGTAATTTATATACGAATTTCGAGAGGGTACTTTATATAGATTAAGGGTGCTTACAAGTAAATTTCTGTTTGCTTGTTTCGCATGATTTTTAACAAAAAAAAATAGATACCTTAGGAAATTCTTCTGAATAGATTTTTATAGTAATTTTGATACCCGCAATTGATAAAAATTAATCTCAGAAGATTCTAAATATATTTACATGGTTTTTGTTAGAAAGAAATCAATAAAATTAAAAAAATGAGGAAACTTTAAATGTTGATTTAAAAAAGAGAGAAATCTGTGAGCCAAATTGTATCAAACATAAAAATTGGTTCAGTTTTGGCAATGTTTTAGTTATAAAGTTATAGGAGCTTTAAAAGCTTTAGGTTATATAGAATTCCAAAGATTCTAATGTTCGTTATTTGGAGTCCCATGTGGACCCTTATTTTTTGAGAAAGTTTAGCCAAAAGTGTTTTGCACATATCATTTACAATGACTATAACCTTAATCTAAATTTTGTCTATTATTTATAAGTTTAAATAAAATTATTTATTTATGTTTTCTTACCTAATACGATATACTGTCACTTACTTAGATATAATATATAAATATTATAAATTTTTATATTAGGAAAAAATCAGAAGTAGTAGTAGTATAAATATTTTCATAACGTAAATAGACAAATATTTTTAAATTGAGCAGGAGCTATTTAATATCATTGATTCAATCGAAAATTTTATAACATATATGTAAACTATTTCAGTAAAAAGTAACATTTTCTAAGAGCTAATGAAGCTTATGAAATTTGCAAGCACATGTTTCAAAAAACTGCTATTGCATATGCAACGATGTATGAATATCACATAATGCTATTACTCAACCCCTGAGAAAAAGACCTCCACTTCTTTGAATGCCCGTCGGTGGCTGTGAGGAGTGCACTTTTCGTCCCTGCCATATGCAGGTGACCCAGCTGACCCTTTTAACCAGCTCTCCGCCAGAGAGTGAAAGTTTCTTATCATAATTTACAAGACAATTAGCCAGACATTGGCCCCAGTCCTCCGTAATGTGGCTGCCGGTCTTGTGGATGTGGATGTGGCTGCGGCAGCTCTCGACTGTATCGATGGTAAAAACTTTGTCTGTGCGAGGTTGTTACTTTAAGTTTACAGGGGCCGCAAGTGCCAGACAATAATTAGCCAAATTTATTGTAATTAGGCGCACACGCACGGACCAAACACACACACAAACACACACCACATAGTCAAACATGTGGCCCGGGTCGGTATAATTATTATCATTAGCTTCAGTGCGGACCTTCTAACGGCTGTCGCATGTGTGCGTACGAGCTGAGAACACATTTAATTGCACAAAGCAACATTTGCAGTTGCTTTGCTCTTAGCGACTTTTTAAATAATTCAGTTGGCTCTGAGTGCCGCGTTGCATCCATAAGCTGTCCACGAGATCCCGTCACAGCCATATGGCTAACAGCAGCGGAACACGACACGGCCCAAGGGCATGAGACATAAGCAGGGGAGTGGGCAAGGGGGCGGGGGCACAAAGGTAGGGGGCACTGAGTGCGGCTCTTGCAGTCGAGTCACGTCAGAGCATGTCGCTAATTTTTCTACTTTTCTACCTTGTTTTTTTTTCGCTGCTGCTGTGACGAAAGTTGAAAGTTTTCCTGCAATGCGTTAAATAACATCTTTGGCAGCTGCTTAAAAATTGAAATACCCTTTCCAAAAATTTTTTTTTATTTTATATGCATTAAACTAACATTCTTCCCTTAGCAAACAAATAATGCCCTTATTTTTTTATTTATTATTTACATTTTAAAATTATATTGCTTTTCTTTTATTTTAAATTGCATAGAATTTTATTTTTAATTAACAAACATTTTTATGTTTGCTTTGTTATACAAGAGAAAGCCTTTAAAGTTTTCCAACCAATGAATTTTAATATATTTGAGTAATTTAAAAATAAATACAAATTGAGGGCTTTAAATATAAAGTGGCGGCTTTGAAGAGTTTGTTAAATATTCGCTTTGAGCGCTTAAATTGTGACAGCAAATGGGCAGAGAGAAGTACCGTTTGAGCGGTGCGAGGTACAGTTAGCGACACACGCACACCTCACACACACACACACATACACAGAGAGAAAAGTGCAGCATACCGCACGGCGCACGTTTTCTTTTGTAAACTTTATTATTTCGTGTTAAAAGTAAATAAACTTATGCGGGTCCATCCCACACCACCCACAGCCTCTCTCTCTCTGTATCTCTGTGTAAGTATCCACACTTAAGTGAAATACTAGACGGCGGGGGGATCACAAAAGCCCACACATGTGCTTCAATGAGGGGGTTGGGGCGCATTTTGTTTGCATTGTTTGCCATTTGCGGTGGCTGTGTCTTTGCCTTGTCAGCCAGCCAGTCCAAATTGAAATTGGACATTAGACGTACACACAAACGACAGAACAAAATGGCAGCTGCCGCGACTCTGCTGACAACTACAACAACAACAACAACTGCAACAACAACAAGTTCTGCCTGGTGCCCGCACTCATTGTGAATGACAACGCCCCTGGTACGTGATTTCATTTCCGTTTGCCTTTGTGCCCAGCACCTCGCCAACTGCCAACTGCCAACTGCCAACTGGCAACTGGCAACTTCTCGTCGAGTCGTTGCGAGTCTGCAACTTCTCGACACTCCACAGCTCCGCTTATTTCTTTCTTTTTTTCGGGGGTCGCTTTGAATGCTAAAAAGTCCCAATTCTGACTAACTGTAACTGTACGTACATAACATCTATATACAGCTGCACTCGTGTGAACGTAGGTGCTGTCGGTGCAGGGGGCACGTGGCATGGGGCATGGGGCATGTGGCAAGTGCGCACTTTACTGTGCATGCGTGTCGTTTCATTAAGAGTTTTGCGCTTATCTGGTTGGCTGGCTCACTTTTGGCAGGTGGCTCCACCTACCGCACACAGCACCAACTACAAATTATATGCGTCTCTTAAACTGATTTACGAGCAACGTAAGTGCGTGTGTGTATGTGTGTGTGTGTGTTTATGTGTAAGCTTATATAATACAGCACACGTTTTTAGGAGCTCTAATTGTCAAAAAATAAAGTCTGTTTATAACATAATATTACCTGCCTTGAATTTATATAGATGCTAAAATGTTACTTAACAAGCACAGTTTAATATTTACTTATATATATCATACACACCCTAATCTACTTTATTATTAAGTAACCTAAGTAAAACTATTATTTTTCTTCTATACCCAGTTTAACTCTATTAAAAAAGAAAGAAAATAGTTTTTGATTATTTCATCTTCCATTTAAGCGCAGGTAAATGGGCAAACTTCAGACCTTTAAACCATTTACACTCCCCAAAAATCGCTTAAAACAAGGTCATCGCTATGATGATTTATATGACTAAATATTTAGCAATATAAATAATAATCTTAAATTAATTTACACACAGTAAAAGCCAAATATTTTAAAAATTGCATTATACACCCATCAAAGGTTTTAGATGGACACAGGGTATAAAAGACCGTCAACTAGATGACATCATGTGCTAATGAAGCTGAAATGTAGTCATTTGTGTTGTGTAAACTTAATTATAATATGCCATTTGTATGTATAGGCATAATTATAACTCTATAAATCATAACTCATTTGTATGCGAATCTTCGGTCCAAGCAAATCGGAGTACAATAAAGAAGATCACATAATAAAGTCAAATATTGAATATCAGACGAACTTAGTTTTAATTATAATCAAAAGTATAGCAAGAAGCAAGTTCATCAACGGGTCAAAATCGCCACCCGCAGTTAGCTGGGGAACTGAGCTCGGTGTAAACTCAATTAATGGATTAGCATTAATGTGAATTAGCATTTACATGAATTCATAAGCGAATCTTAATTACAACTAATGAACGAGATGCCAAAACAAAACGGCCAAGAAAGCGAACAAGAAGCCGAAAAGGGAAATGCCAAAAAAAAGCAAACACACAAACTTGGCTGACAGATGCTTGAGTAAAATTTAAATTTCAAAGTCAAGGCCAAGAGCTGGGGTATAATTAGCCCTCGCTCCATGGCGCTTAGCAATGGCCACGCAAATGGGCTATAAAAATATGCATAAAATTAAACAGCAAAAAAAACACCAAAAAAAAGAAAACCGAAAAACGATAATAATAATAAAAATAAAACTAGTTAGTTTGGAATGACTAAAACAAAAGAGCGTCAAATTGGACGCATAAATGCATTAGCCATGCGACAGAGTTCATCAGAGCTCTGGGCTCAGACCAAATATCTATTGTGAATTGTCTTGCGAGAAAAGTGGGACAGATCTGAGACCGGAGCTGAGTAACTGTGCAGAGCAACGGAAGCTAAGCCATGCAAATCGCAGCCCATAAATTGGCCGCCAAAACGATCGACATTTACATACGAGATTGTACGAGAAATGGGAAGCAAACAAAACGCTGAAAATTTGAAATTTGGTAGCTGCACATAAAATTAACAACAAGTTTTTTAATTCGCTTGGGCCATGAATCTGTTTGACTGTTTGACTTGCGTCGCTTGTTTGCGAATGATCCAACCGCGGACAGCCCCAGCCCCAAGCCCCAGCCCTAACCCCAGCCAGATAATAAATCTACTAGCCAATATTTGGACAGAGCCGCAAACATAGCAAAAATTAAGCAGCAATGCTCATGATAAACTGCCTGATAAACTTAATTTGTAGTTGCAATTTAATCCGCAACACAACTCATCGCTGGCCAAAGACAACGCCGGGCCAGCAAATTAAAATATCACCATAAATAATGGGCAATATCACCGGAGAATAATGAAGCGTTTCGGGCTTGTGTACAACTTTATACTATGAGGAAATAATTTATAAGACAATGCTTTGAATTCTATATGAGTTTTGTTTTATATTAACTTAAATTCAAAAAATTTATATAAAATTCTTAAAAACTTAAATCGATTTCTTTGCTGTAACTTCCGCCTTAGCTATCCTTATTCACAAAATATTCTATGAATGCTCAATAATTTATCTTGTTAATTGTGGGCGTATCGTGTTTTAATCAAAAAGCGGAAGTTCCAAATGAATATCATATTTCAGGTTGTTGCTATTTGTATAACAATGCTGAGATAGATTTTATGTATTTTTGATGTGCATATAATTCACTCTGACTTAAACTTAAACTGCACCAAATAATGCTGAGTCAGATCAAGTGACCTACATTTAGCATACGATGATACTCTTTAATCATTGCAGGGTATACAAATGTCTCTGATTGAGCATATTAATTTGCTTCCTGAAGGCGCTTCTCTTCTATAAATCTGTCTATAAGCTGTTGCGGCGATTAAGACAATGGGCTAACGGTTGGCAACCTTCGCGAAGCTGTCAAAAGCGGCACCCATATTAATTTTTAGAAGTCACGTCAATAGCCAGACCCAAATCTAAAATATCCACACTGTTTGAGCAACTGGAACTGGTTTTGGTAATAAACTTGGCCAAAAAACAAAATATTAATGGCCAAGGGCCAAAGCCAACAAATCACTTGGTATGCGTATAAATAAAATTGTAATTTAATTGGTTTGCAAAAAAAAATTGAGAAAAAAAGATTGGGAAAGTAAAAAGAACTCCAGGATGAGCTGTCTGAAATAGTCAAATAAACAACTAATAAAACTTGTTCTAACAAGAGATCGTATGGAAATTATAATAATGAATGTGGAATTTGGCGAGAACAACGAACTATCAACTGGCCATTAAAATGTTATAGTTAACCAGTTTTTATCAGCTCCGTCAGCAATAAGTGTAATTTGCAAATTTCCGGCTTGACCTGAGACATGTGCCAAATATAAAACCATAAAAATACCAAACAGCTAAAAATTAACTATATAAATTTTAAACGAATTTCCCGTTAGCAGGTGTTCTCTATGGTATTTAAAATCCATTTGATGGCATAAATTAAACAAACGCACAATAAATACTATAGAAAACAAGATGCGATCGTGATTTGAGCCCATCTGTCAATTGATCGGCCCCCAAAGACAAGTCAGTTACCGCGTCATTAATGAGTATCTCCATATCTAAGACTCAAGCTAAATATTCAATTTTCGATTTTCGATTTTGGCTACACCTAAGCAAACATCGGGCATAGCCGATAGCCGGCTTCGAGGCAGGTTTTTGTAGGCGCTCGCTGGAGTATTTGAACGCCCGCTCTCTTCGCCAGATGGTATAAATAGTAACGGACCTGGCCCAAACCGACAGAAGCCATTCAAGCGCTTGTGGAGTAAGAGTCAACTAATCATCGCAATGGTAAGCGCCCAACGGCTGGAGCCCAATCTCTAAAGCATTTTGGTTTTAATTGCGGTTTGTCCTCTGCAGAAGTTCCTGATCGTCGCCGTCGCCTTCCTGGCCTGCGCCAGTGCCGATGTCTCCCATCTGGGCTCCGGCTACAACTACCAGGCACCTGCCCCCGCTCCGGTCTACCAGCCAGCCCCGGCTCCAGTCTACCAGCCAGCTCCCGCTCCGGTCTATCAGCCAGCTCCCGCTCCGGCTCCAGTCTACCAGCCAGCTCCCGCTCCCGTCCACTACGAGGCACCCGCCCCAGTGAACAGCTATGTGCCACCAGCAGCTGCTCCAGCACCCGTCCACTACGAGGCTCCTGCTCCTGCGCCCGTCCACTTCGAGGCTCCCGCACCCGCCCCCGTCTACCAGCCCGCACCAGCACCCGCTCCGGTCTACCAGCCCGCTCCCGCTCCCGTGCACTACGAGGCGCCTGCACCCGCTCCGGTCAACAACTACATTCCTCCTGCACCCGTGTCGATCCCCGCCCCGGCTCCGGTCTACCAGCCCGCACCCGCGCCCGTGCACATTGAGGCACCCGCTCCAGTCCAGTACTCTGCACCCGCTCCAGTCCAGTACTCCGCACCCGCTCCAGTCCAGTACTCCGCTCCAGCACCCGCTCCCGTCCAGTACTCAGCACCCGCTCCAGTCCAGTACTCCGCTCCAGCACCCGCCTTCCAGTCGCATCAGGCGCTCGAGGAGATCGAGCAGCCCTCCGCCGATGGCTACCGTTACAAGACCGTGCGTCGTCGCGTCTACCGTCGCAACCGCCTGTAAATCTTGAATGTCCGAGTCCTAACGAATTTCCCATAGAATATCAATAAAAGAGAAGAAAAACTGAAACTTTACCAAATTGTTTTCCAATCAAACTGCCAGCCCGGCCGCACTCAATCAGCAATAGTCCCAATCAGCGGCTGCAGCCGCCAGCCTCAACTTTATGGACACTTCAAGGCAAGCCTCTCGCCCAGGAACTCTCCTTCGGTGTCCATTTAAGTTGGAAATTTATGAAAGCCAAATGCATGCTTGAGAGAAAAGAGAAATCAACTTAGTATCCGCATCGACATCGGCATCGGCATCGGCATCGCCATCAGCAGACAGATAGCAGGCGGAGTTGCAGGAGTTAAGTGGAAGATGTTGGCACGCCCGGTCCCCAAGGAGTCGCCGCACCGCATTCGGCATGCACTCACATTTATCACGAAATTTATGGGCTGGAATGAGCTTTGATGATGTGGAAATTTTTCTCGTTAGATTCAAAAGTTTCGCCCAACAAGCACGAGCCCCGGCCATGACGACGGCCACGCCCACACCAACGAGCACGGCCGGCTTATACATTGGCCTCATCAGAGCAGTGACCACTTGTGGCTGCCGACTGCCGCAATTGCGCTAACAAGTGCCAGGACACAAGACACAGGACATAGGACACGGAACACAGAATATCGACGGGTCGCAGACCATAGAAAAATTAACAAGAAAATGCGATGACATCGTCGACGTCTTTACGATTTGATTAGGGAAATGTCTGCAACGACGCGTCGCCTCCAATGGATGCCACCAACCAAGTTGATGACCCGGGTCAGGTTTCATGTAGCGGGCTTTCGGGTTTGAGGAGCGGCTTTTAAACGCAACCACACAAGCCACACACATTACACGGCGCATACTAATTAAAAAACATAAAAAAGCTTTTGTTGGAAGTGCCTGTCTAGAAATAATACCCTGTGCCAGATTTTAATTTTAATTTAATTAAAAAAAATATATATAAATATATATATTAATTTCAAGAACGTATTTAAAAAAATATATTGATACTTATAGACTTTAATGGCAAAATAATTAATAATTAATTAAGAGTTCGTGCTTAAATTATAAAGTATAAATAATATATAAACATAACCAAATCAATACAGTTTTTCTAGCCATCAAAGTCTATCTATAGAATGCACTGACTATCCTATGTAAAGAAACAAACAATTCTATAAATAAAGTATACCCCATATGCGATGCTATAACTACAGGGTATAGTAACAAAAAGCTGCCAAATTAATTACGTAATTAAAACAAATCATTTTTTGCCGCGCCTAGCCATAGCAACCGCATGGAGACGAGGACAAAGGACACTGGACATGGCACATGGGCCAAAGCTGTAGGCCTGAGTTGCCTGGTCCAGACCTGATTTTGTTAATTGCATTTTGGTCAAATATTGGCAGCTTAATTAAATGAATTAAAATGCGTTTACGCTTTGATGCGCACAAACTGCGCAGCGCCGGGCAAGGATTTTATGGAGAGGTATTCGCGTTGGCGAATATATATTTTGTGGAAATTACGTTGGTCTATTTTGACAGGCAATTACAATTTATAGACCATTGAACTTGACCACACTAATCAGTTGGCATTTGTTGCTGGAATGTTCACTGCGGTTATAAAAAAATTGGCAACTATTTTTATATGAGACAACAAGAGATTTTTTCTAGCTTGATAACTATCAACTGAGCATTGCAAAGCTTACAGCTTTTACTTTGTATCAAATTTTATCAGATTTATTAATTTTTTTTTTTATTTAATGGTTTCTTTTTAATTTAAAGTGATTTTATATAATTATTTTAAAAGCTTTTCCTTACCAAATTTGACTGCTTCTGCTTAAATTAAAATACTTTAAGTAATCTTAACTATTACCTATATTTGATAACATTTTACGCGTATCTTTAAAAAACATTAAAGAACGCTTAATATTAACATATATATATATTTTTTACAAATTTTCATATCACTAATTGAATCCACACAGTTGTATAAAAATATTAAGTATACGTTATTCAAAAAAAAAATGATGCAAATAACAAAACTAGGCAGACAAAAAATAAACAATTATTAGACTTTAAAATAAATGAATAATAAATAAAGTTAATTTAAGAAAATATTTTAATTAATTTTAAAATTAATTTCAGCACCAAAGCAAGGCATCATAGAATGTTCACACACATACACTCGCACACACACATAAGAACTAATCAGCAGCAGCGATTAGTGGCGCTTAAATCCGAACAACAATCTGCCAGGAATCGAGCAATGTGCAATTTTCAGCCTCATTGCACTCAGCTCAGCCGATGCTGGGCAGATAAAAAAAAAGCAGTGCTGGGCTGGAAGGATCCGCTGCGGAGACAGGTGGTGCAGGTGGTTGGAAACAATTGACAGTTGGCTGCATTCGCAACCGCACTTAATTAGCAGTTAATGATGCTGATTAACACGCATTATGGCCAGGCTATACCCAGCCCAGCCCAGCTCAGGCACCCTGCCCATCAGCCTGTCCAGGTGTGCAATGTGTAATCAATGCTTTAGGCGCCATGGATTACAAAATAATCGCGCGACAGACAAGCGCCATTCCCGCCCGAAAGTATGCAAAGGAAATGGAACCAAAAAATCAACTCGAAAAAAGTGAAAATGCGGCGCATATAAAAACTGATGAGGCCTACGGAGGAGAACGAGACGCAGCTTACAGCGGCATCCAATACACATACACACACACACACTCGCACAATATTGACAGTATCTGCGTAATTATATCAGCAGTGGCAGCCGCACGGCCACTGAAATATGCAACGTTGACTGCCTTCATTTATTTTTACTGTTACTGCATATTGGGGCGGCATATCAGTGCCTGTTTTACACCTGTACAGCCCGCCCGACTCTCTCTCTCTCTTTCTCTCTCTCTCTCACACGGCAGTTGCACTTCATTTGCAGCATTAATTTGTCGCGCGTTGATTTATCTCGCGAAATATACAGAATTACGAGTTTACAGCGCAAACTGAGTTCGTCGACTGAATTTATGATCTGGCAGTCGCGGGGCATTTAAAAAAATTTTAAAATCGATTGTTAAGCGTTGTCAGCTGCTGAAGAGTTGGCACTTCGTTTTGGCCCGCGGGTCATTCAGTTGAATGCATTTTAAAATATTCATTTTGATCAACTTTGCAACTATATTCAGTTCAGTAATGGCTTACTACAAACCTTGAAGGTCGATAGGTCAACAAAATCGCTGCCTGAAATCCAATCAGGAAACTGAGGCATGAACATAAAATATGTATTCGCATTCGAATGTGAATCAAAGCAAATAATTAATCGGCAAAGACGTTAATCAAACGAAACTCTGCCTTCGTGAATATGTAAATGAACAAGTTAATGAACGCTCGTTTGATTGCGCACAAATATTTGTCCAACAAAGGCAGGCAGCAATTAAGACACCCAGAAGATTATTTAGGCCATGTGTAAAGCACTTTAAATTCTTTAGCATAAGTGAACAAGTTACACTTTGAGTGGATTAAGAACAGTATTCAATTAAATATTAATAGCCCAAAAGCTTATCAATGCGTTATTCAACTTATGTACAGAATGTTAATCCAATTAAACTCTTAGCTTTAATAAATACATTTAAAATCGATCATTTCTTCTTAACAGAAAGGTTTACATATAGATTGACATACATATATTTACAATTATTGGAGTTCTTTTAAAATCACACAAGTAATAACTTTAAGTTAAATCTCAACCACAGAAGCTGTCTTAATTTTGTCGATATCATTATTCGCAACCCCATTCAGTTTAACAGCAACATGAAAAATCTAACTGTATTTCTTTTACAATATGTAATTCCGACAATATTTGTTATTCTTTGAAGCACTTTATTCCCATGCAATATTCCGATTGTTATTTTTGCTGAGCAAATCCCTTTCAATAGATGTGAGCTGTCAATTTTTACACAGAATGCGTTGCAGCTTCAGCTATTAACGGACAAACAACTAAATTACGTATACGCAATGTTGCGTGACGTGCTACAGCAACTAAAATGCATGAGTGTGTGAGTGTGTGTGCGTGTGTGTGGGTTCAAAACATTTTGCAGTTTCAGTTTATTGTCGCTGCGAAAATAATGGAATTGTCAAAATAAAAGCGGGTTAAGTGCTTGTTTGCATAGCTTTTGTAGTTTTTGTCCGAAATGTATTCGAATCACAATGGCGACACAGCAACAACAACAACAACAATAACAACAATAACAACAATAACAATAGAGAGACGCCCAAATGTCTCAAATGCTTTTTGGCAAAACTGAAGCGCTGACAATCCAAAAAGTGGTTCATTGGCAATTTGTGTAATTAAAAGAGCGAGAAAAGCGTGTCCTTCACCAAAATTTCCACACGCACACACTACACACATACAAAGAGAAAAATCATTCGCCCACTCGAACACACACATTTGGCTGCTAATTTGTTTTCCATGCTGACATATGGAACGAGAAACTGGCGTCGGTCGCGCTGGCGACTCGCTCAACTTTTGACCTGCAGCCTCAGCCACGCATTTGTATCTGTATCTGAATCCGAAAGCAGCTTCGGGCCATAAAACACAAACAGCAACAACAACAACAACAACAGCAAGCGGCGACAACAATGGGCCGCTGCTTGGTAGCTAGTCAAATTTGGCAAGACGCATCGCGACTCTGGTCTTTGTCGAAGACACTGGTCCGCCTTATCAAAGCTAATTAAGCAAACTAATCACAACAACTTTTGGCTTGCCCATCAACTCAGCTCAGCTCAGCGCGGCTCTGTTCGTAGTTGACTTTGATAGAAAATAAAGCATTTATGTTTTATGCAAATTACATTTAAGTCCAAGCAATAGCAAACAAGTGAGAATAGCACAAACAATTGGGCATAGCCGACTTTAAAACATGCTACATGTCAAACAATAAGTTCTTGAAAACTGAAAAACGTTTCATATTCAATATAACAAAGTAGAAGATATAATAATATATATACTTATATTAGAAAAAATATATTTTTTTTAATTTTATTTATTACCTTCCTTTGTAACCTCTTTGCATATTTTTCAAATATATGCATATATGTAAAATCTAATCTATTTTTAAATCAACTCTTACAAAGTCTGTAAAAATCTAACAAAATATTTTTTTAATTTATAGCCTTACAACTTAAATTTTGTATTCAAAATTTAGAGTTTGAAGACGCAACAAAAACAGGTTCCTAAGTTTACTGTTAAATATCTTAGTGCTGCTAAAATACCGATAAAAATATTTATGGTATTTATCGAAACAAAAAACATATATTCGTTTAATGAATAGATTCAATTGTTAAATGCACTTTATATCAATTATATTTAAATTAAAAATAGTAGAGTATTTCTTATGAGCATTTTAAGTGCTGAACAATAATCAATAATCGCATCATCCGAATCGACCGTAAAAATATTGAAACTTGTGTATCTTAAGCATATACGATATTGGCTACCGTATGACCCCGCCAGCTCCATTTCATACCCTACACTCCATTAGTCTTTGTGTAACCAGCTAGTTGACAATAAAATTCTGGTTTCTGGCATATTAAGAGCCTATAATTTGCGCAATTCCTCATCGCGTTTGTCTTCTTCTTCTTCGCGCGCGGCACCGCGCGCTGTTTCATATAAATACTCCCGCCTCGGGCTGTGCAAGACATACCAGAAATCGAAACGTTCCAAGTAACACGCTCACAATGGTAGGTGGACCGAGGATCTGAGGACTGAGGATCAGGATTAATCCTTTCGATTCTTAATACTTTGCAGAAACTTCTTGTTGTCGCCGTCGCCCTGTTGGCCGTTGCCCACGCCGATGTGTCCCATTTGTCGGGCTACAACTACGCCCCGGTGGCCCAGGCACCGGCTCCGCTGGCGCCCGCCCCGCTGCCCGTGAAGGCTGCTCCAGCACCGCTGCCGGTGAACACCTACATTCCGCCCGCACCCGTCGATGTGCCCGCCCCGGCTCCCATTCACTTCGAGGCGCCCGCTCCCGCCCCAGCGCCCGTCCACATCGAGGCTCCCGCCCCAGCTCCCATCCGCGCTGCGCCCGCTCCCGCCCCAGTCAACCAGTACATTCCCCCCGCAGCGCCCGCTCACGTGCACGTTGAGGCTCCCGCCCCAGCTCCCATCCGCTCTGCTCCCGCCCCAGCCCCAGTCAACCAGTACATCCCACCTGCAGCTCCTGCCCCCGCTCCCATCCGCGCTGCTCCCGCCCCGGTTCTGGCTCCCCAGCCCCTGGAGGAAATCGAGCCCATCTCTGCCGATGGTTACCGTTACAAGACCGTGCGTCGCGTGATCCGCCGTCGTCTGTAAGCTGTCGTCTGTTCCTAACTTCTAGGCGATGACAAGAAGTTGATTTTATAAATAAAAACAAAAAAATATTAAGTTTAAAAAAAAAACACAACGAGAATTTGCTTCTGTGGACAAATGGGAAATAATTTATCTTAATAACAGCTTTAAAGTTAAAGAGATAAATCAAATAGCCATGCTTTAATCACAAGCAATTGCCTAGCAGATACCCTGTAATCGAGTTTGCAAAGAAGAGCTAAATAAGTTTTTATATTTGCTATTCTATGCAAAATATGATTTGATTATAATACACATCAAGGCTTTATCTTGAAAAAATGCGGATATAGTTAAGTCAAAGTTCAGAGTTCGTCTTAAAGTCACGAACATATTTTAAATAAAAAACTTGAACTGCGAAAACTGAGCAACAACATTTAATGTCTTCATTAAATTTGAGTTGGACAACTCGGATGTGGAATAACAATGTATTTAATTATTAATGAAAAGCGTAGAAGATTTTATTGTCTGAGTAATAAATAAACTTGCACTCTTATACATTTTACAGGGTACAATGAAGAGCTTTGAAGGCTTTATACGAAATCTTGTTAAGAATTGACAGATGGAAATTTATCTAAAAGGCTTTGGTATAATATCATATTGGGAACTAAGATGTAGTTTAAAAAAGATTCTCAATGCAAACCACAGAAAAACTAAAATTTCCTTATCTCAACTTATGATCTAATTCCGCAGTTATGCACCTTAAAACCTCCAGCATAAATTCGTGTTTTATTTCCTTATTTGGACGATTTATGACTTATGCTGCGGCATATTAGCACTTTCGTTATGTAAGAAATAAATCGCGATTGATATGTATTTTATGCAAGCATCTGGGAACTAAAATCTGTTTAATATGCTGGGAAAATAAATTAGGCAAATGCGATTCTCGGCAATTAACTGGCCAGCTGGAACAGCTTAGAGGCTAGCATAATTAAGAGAGAGATAAACCGAAAATAGCAAATTGTTATTAATTTCGAAATAAACTTCAAATGATGCCATAGGCTGGAAGTTCATTTGCCGAACATAAATCAGCTCAAGCTGTGTGCTGAAAAACATGAAAAAAGATTTCACAAAAATGTTGAATAACACAAGAAACATTGAAAACTGAAATCATTATAACCAGAAAAATAATAGCAATAAAAGAAGAGAACTTAGCTTAAGCTATGCTGAAGTTTGAATACGCTTTTAAGTGCTTACAAATTATATATAGTAATAATAATAATAAAACGAATAATAATAATAATAAATAATAATTAAACAGAAAAGCTTATTATATAGATATTTATGTAATAATTGATTTATTATATTTAATATTATTTTGTTATATATTTGTCATTAAAGATTACGAGAGGTAACCTTTGGAGTAATTGGACATACCCTATAGGGTCTATTGAAATTCGACTCGTCGCTTAAGACCTTTAAACAGGAAGAAACATACGACACATATTTCCTGAGCAGCTGGCCAATTTATTTAGCTTTTATATGCAGATAATTCGACTAATAACCATAACAAAGGCATTATGCCAAAAAAAACCAAGACAAATAACTTTATGAGCAAAATGAAGAGCTGAAGAAGAAGAGAAACACAGCGCTAATAGTGCGAGTGACCCACGAACATACATCAAACTCAAGAGCCCCGAAGCGCCAAAAGGTAAAAAAAAAAATTAAGAGACTCCACTCAAAGTCAAAGCAAAAAGAAAAACAATAACTAACGATATTCATATGTTAATGGTCGAAAACAAAATAAATGTATTTTGATCTAATTAAAGAAGCTTTCGGTCCCACAGCTGACCCCACTCAAAGCCGCGCAATGCTTCATTGCATTGTCTCGAGGTGGTTTGAGGTGGCTCGAGGTGTCTCGAGGAGCACGAAACCCGTCCAACCACTTGGCATTGGTTGGTCTTCCGACCAATCTCATGGCACTTGAGGGCACACAGATAGCGTGGCATCACGCAATTAATTTGTTGCTGCAGCGACTAATGCTGATGCTGATGCTGCTGCTGCTGACCTGTGGTTCAACTATGGGCTATAAAAACCGCAGCAAGCTAAGAGTTCAGCAGCACACAGCGACTTGTGATCCGAGCAGCAACAGCAACTGGTCCAACATGGTAAATTGCATCAACAGCAGCAGCGCCTAATTAAAGGACTACAAAAAGCATCTTTGCCTCCTTTGTCGATTCACAGAAATTCCTCATCATTGCCGTTGCCTTCTTGGCCTGCGCCTTGGCGGACGTCTCCGAGCTGGCCGAACAGGGCTACGACTACCCGCAGCCAGCGGCGCCGGCACCGGCACCCGCCTACATTCCTCCACCACCGCCACCACCACCACCGGCACCAAAGAACACCTACATTCCCCCACCTCCCGCTCCGGCCAAGGCCTACATTCCTCCTCCTCCGCCCGCTGCACCGGCCAAGGCCTACATTCCTCCCCCACCCCCACCACCACCACCAGCACCCAAGAACACCTACATTCCCCCACCCGCTGCGCCCGTCAACAGCTACATTCCCCCACCAGCCGCCCCCGTCGCCCCCGCCGCTCCCCTCCAGGCCGAGCTGCCCGCCATCGAGGAGATCGAGCAGCCCGCCCAGGACGGTTACCGCTACAAGACTGTCCGTCGTCGTGTCTTCCGTCACCGCAACTAAACGACGCCCCCCACCCCCTCCCCCAAATTTTGTTGACTAATGTGATAGCAGAGGATTTGTTGTGTTAAAGAATATCAAAGCTCAAGTGAAGAAATAAAATTACTCAAAAATATTATTAAAGCAAATTAAAAGAGTTTCTTTTCAATATTAACCAAAGTACAGGCGAAATAATCCCTATCTTTATATACAGCTATAGTCAATTTAATACTAGTAATGAGACGAAGACAAGTTACAATCGATTTGATGTGTTAAAGAATATCAAAGTTCAAGTGAAGAAATAAACTTACTTAAAAATAATATTAAAGCAAATTAAAAGACTTTTTTTTCTATATTAAACAAAGTACAGCTCAGATTATCCCCATCTTTATATACAGCTAGTGACGTGTAGATAAATTTAGTATCTAAAGCACACTTTAAAAGACATCATTGAATATATATTTTTAAGCCAATCAATTTATCTAGCATGTAAGACAAATGATTACAGATGAAGGAAAGGAAACACAGCTTGTACTTGAGGCCATTCAACAAAATCGATTTGAAGCATATTGAGCAATCCAACAGGTCAACCCTCGCTGAGTTCTTTTTGGCAATCAGCTGAACTCACTTTACGTCCACTTAACATGCCACAGCCCATTGCCGGCCAGGCCCATCCAATATGCTTACCACAAAAACCCTAAACAAACCGCTCAAGGCCAAACACATGTCACCGGCATTCGGGCCGTCGTCGTTGTCGACTCCAGTAAAAAGGTCAATTCAACGACCAGACCAATTTGAGCTACCCAAAAAATGGCTAAAAACATTCAATGGCAATGGCAGCGAAAAATAGCTGGAAGAAGAAGAGGAGAGAAAAAGCAAACAAATCCTCGATTACAAAATCAAACAACATGGGGCAAAAGGAAAAAAGAATTGACTAAAAAACAAAGGAGCCAACTTGTTAGCCATAATGCAAAATGGGAAAATATGCGAATTCAATAAACTGCTCGCCAGCCAGTAAGGATATGAGGCGCAGTCCTTGCCACGCTCTATGTCCTGTGCTTCCCTTGCACAGTTCATATTCCCGTTCGTCCTCGCCGCTTCGTGTGTCTGCTGTGACATGGCTGAAACCCTTACAAGTCATTTGGCCAATTGCTGTTGACTTTGCTCTAAAGCAAATTTCCTTCGACCAACGCCGCCAAAGGTCCTCGCTCCTCCTTTTGCTCGCAATGGACGCCACATATTTTGCACCCAGTTTATGCTGATGACATGCAAGTGGCGAAATTATTTTGCGCTCGTGCATTTTGCTGCCAGGCGAATAATGAGCAGCAAACAAGCTGTGGAAATCAGCAGACAGGACGGCGCAGGACAATGCGGATCAAAGAGTCCAAAGCAGCTGCACACACAAAAAAAACAATCACTAAAAACACAACATCATCAAGTAGGGGACTATACTTGACTTGCAGACACCCAGTAACCAGCAACAATAAAATCCGACAAGTTATTAGCCAATTTAATGATGGGCTAACAACAATTTATCTGCGCACGCACAAAGAAATCGAGTGCGGCTCATTATAACTAGATAAAGACAATTTACTGATTGGAAGCTAACCTGGCTTATAAAATATCAACACAATCTATTACTAGATAAAGACAAATTACTGATTGGAAGCTAACCTGGCTTATAAAATATGTGGACAATCATATAATTACTAAAGTTAACATTCAGCATTCTTTAAGGTCTTATTATATATTATATTTTATATTTTATTATATTTATAATTTCTTTAATTTTTATTGTGACTTATTATAGATGAGTAAGAAAAAAAGAAATTCTTTTTTTTATTCAAGGCTAATATATGACTATTATACGATCTTAAACAAAAGCTTATCAAGTTGGCTCTAGACAAATTTCATTTTGTTGCCCATTAAAATACTGATGCTTAATATGATTATATATTATTTATCAGTCTTTCTCTTGGATGCTAAGCTTGTCATAATTATAGCTCAAGACTTGAAAAGCTTAAGTTAAGTACTTAAAATAGTTATAAAGGTTTTTTCGTTTTAATTATTTGAGCTTCAAAATGAATATAACTTTTGATTAGGGTTCGATTTTCATTTCTACTATATTCTATTGATCAGAAAAAAACCATTCTTAGTTCTTTTAAGCTTCTTCACAGAGTATTTGCTTATATGGGCAGCTAAGTTGCGGGCACGATAACAAAACTGCCGCAGACAACGCATCCTGCCTCATCCCCTCGTCTTTCGCCCTTCGTCCTTCGTCCTGCTCAGCCTCCAGCTGGAGGCCGCAGTCGCCTTTGTCGCCGTCGTGTGACATACGAAAATTCCCCATGGAGTCTATCAACAGTTGATAAAGCAAATGTGAGTGCTATATGAGTGTGTGTGTGTGTGTGTGTATCTGTGTGTGAGGGAGCTTCGTTCTGCCTTATTCTTATGCTCGGCATTGGCATTTGCTTTTGCTTTTGGTATGTACATAAGTTTATTATTTTGAAGGTAATTGGATTTGTGTTGCAGCGAGAAGCAGCCAAGAAGCCGGAGCGACCCAACCGACCTCGTCCTGCAAAAGTCGCATATTCTGCGGCAAAATAATAAGAAAATATATATTTTTTCTTACGCGCCGACAAGGACAATGAACCTAAACAACGACCAAGACGCAGACGAAGACGAAAACGGAGCTGGACATAGTCGAGGCTGGCGACAACGCAATCGCAATCGCAATTGCAACATATGGTCGGGCCGGGGACTCCCGCTGCCACCATTCGACCATTGGACCATTCGACCAATGGACACTGTCCAGCAGCAGCAGCTTTGAACGGGGCCATTGTTTGCAGTCGTAATTGTTTTCCTAATGGATAAAGTCTATAAATTTCTGTGCACGACGCGCAGCCAAATGCGAAATATGTCACGAATGTTAAGCGTTTTATAAACGACGACTGCGACCAGGATCAGCGCAAGGACTCTCGCCTCATCGATGCCAGCCACTCAGCGGGCGTGCAGTGAAAGGAAGTGCTCGGCCAATGAATGGGAAATTGAGTTGTTTATGGACCTGACACTAAAATCTTGGCCCAATGTGCGGGCAAGCAGAAGTTAGCACAACTCAAGCAGACAATAAAAACGAGATATTATTTGGACATATTCATGAAGGCCCATAAATTAAATTAACTAAAAGGCATAAATAAAATAATAATAATAATAAAATCAATTACAAAACAAGTAAAAATAATTCTGTTTTTTTCTATATATTTTTTTTAGCTAATACTTTATACATTACTTAATATTGTCCTGTGGCAGATCTTTTGATAGATATCAAAGAAAATACAGGACAATAATTCTTCTACAGTTACAATCTGCTCTAATTGCTTTGGGTCAGTTTTCGAGTCCAGCGATAACAACAAAAAAACAAACAAGTCTCTCCACAGATCAGTTTTTAGTTGCGGTGACGGAAGACGCGACGACGGACAGTCTTGTAACGGTAACCGTCCTGGGCGGGCTGCTCGATCTCCTCGAGAACGGGCTCGGCGGCGGCCGCGGGCGGAATGTAGGCGTCAACAGGAGCGGCCACCGGTGCTGGAGGAATGTACTCCGGAATGGGGGCGGCGGGTGCAGGGGGAATGTACTCCGGAATGGGAGCTGGAGGTGCAGGGGGAATGTACTCCGGAATGGGGGCGGGTGCGGGAAGTGCTGGCTGCGGGTAGTCGTAGCCGGGCTGAGCCAGCTCCGAGACGTCGGCGAGAACGCAGGCCAGCAGGGCGACGGCAATGATGAGGAATTTCTGGAAGGCAAGCATTAGCTGATGTGTGTTAAGAGAGAGAGAACTGTAAATGTGGGTGCCTACCATGTTTAGGTGTTGTTGGTGCTACGATGGGCAAGCGCAGTGTGCTGTTGTCTTTGGTGGCTGCAACGCTTTAAATAGTTAATCAGCAGATCGCAGATCTGTCAGCGCCAGCGGCGACGGAAGCTGCCAAATGACTTTGAACTTGATCGGACCCGTCTCAATCAATCGACTGACCGGTTTTGGCCATTTGGATGCACAAAGCTGAAGCCGATCACGTTTTGTCTTCTGCTCGAGTGAGTCGAGTGAGTTGAGTGCTGAGTGGACAGCGACCGATTGATTTTGTTTGGCTTAGAGGTCAGCAAATGCGCTTTGTGTTTTGTGCTTGAAATGCGGCCCTTTAATTGATTTACCTTTGCCCGTCGCGACGGGGCCACGCGCCAAGCTGACTGACCCTGAAGCGACCCCCGCTAGAAATCATTTTTTGTTTCGTTTTGTTATTATTTTGTTGCTGTTGTTTTTTATTTATTAATTTTTTTTTTGGTGCGGCTTGAAGCGTTTGCTTGATTAAAACCAAATTTAATTTGCATTTTGTTTGAGAGCGAACCTAACTTCAATTACAGTGGAAAACGGAGCTTGTTCAACTGTTGCAAGCCCTGGAGTGGGGCACAATAATATGGGGCACAGTGGTCCAAATAGGTCAAGTTATGAAGTAATTACAAAAAGAACTGCAAATAAATTATAAAGGTTTTAGAAGTTTCAATTTGAGATTTTATCAGAAAATATGAAAAATAATTATAATAATAAATAAAATAACACACTTTTAGTTAAATCAATTTTCATTTAAATATTTGAAAATTGTATAGACATTTATAGACTATTTCAATATATTTTTAAATCAAAAATTGATCAATGTTATTAAATATATAAATGGAAAAAATTAATTTAATTTTTAATTTGAAAATTATAAGAAGTTTTATTATGATTTCTTTTTCACTCTTTCTATATTTTTTGTGCCTTTACATTTTAACCATTTGCAACTGTTTTTGTTACCACTGTGCGGCATGTTTTGCAGTCCCTGATAATATTGCAAATTATTTTCTTTTTTATGTTGATTATTTTTTGGACTGACTCTCGCCCTTCTGGCACACACCTCCCACACACACACAGAGACACACACACAGACACCTTGCCAGTTGGCATTGGCTCCGGCTTTTGCTTTACGTTTCTTTACAGCATTTTTATGAACTTTGTTTTTCATTTGTTCGTTTCCGTTATGCCGAGCTCATCATATTTTAATGTGGTGGATTCCGTGGCGGCATCTTTGGCTTTTTCTATGCTTCAAATTATCCCCAAGAGATTTGCAGTTCGTGATTTTAGCGGGCAATTTTATTGGACTCAGCCTGTTCAGCCTGCCGTGAGCCAACGCTCGCTTTAAGACGCTCGCTTCAACTGGAGCTGGTCGAGAGGGGGAGGGAAGGGGTGGGTTGAATCTGCCGTAAACCTTTGGCATGCTGCAATTGCAGCTGGTGTTGGCCCGCATTAAAGGGTAGGTTGCATGAACATATCAACTGGCTTTTAATTAACGCGCTTAAGTCGGCATTAACTTGGCCTAAGCCGTTTTTAATTTCTCAGCTACCCGCCGGCTCACATAATTGAATTAGCCAAAGCACCAGACGCCGCACACAATGCGGCTGCGAACCTTATGCGCTGTTATCCTTGATAATTAATTTAGACGCAATTGTCCACCAGCCAGTAGCCAGTAGTAGTGGAGAGACTGGACCATCGACAATGGAATGTGGTCAGTGGTCATTGGTCAGTGGCCAGTGGCCAGTGCACTTCGGGCCCGAAATCCTTTGCCATTTCACGTCACGTGCGGCGATTTTTTCCATACATCGCCAGCATGGACAGCTTTGTCCAGCTGCAGAGTCTCCACAAAGAAAAGCCAGCGTATTCTTGTTATGCCAAAAAAAAAAAAATTGAAGCGGCAATTTTGACAACGCACGTCCAGCCAGACGGGGTAGCTCGGCATGGACAGCTGCTGGGAGATGCACACGTAGCACGCATTGGAGATGCGTCAAGTTACCTGCCGCAGTGGCAACATTGGAGCAGTGGCAGCACCTTTAGACGGGCCATGAAATCGAGTTTACAGCTTACTAGCTTCGCATAGGAGCCCAACAATGCGACTGTGTACGCTGCCCCAAGTACTCGTAGTCGTATTCTAACTGTACTCTGCAGCAGGCAACCATAATTAAATGTCAAAAATGACGCTACGTGCGAGGCAAGCAAAGTGGCTCCGAACAGCGTCTCGGCCAAAGTTCAACGAAAAATTCCAAAGAAAAGAAGTTAACTTTTTCCTTTCTCCATTTATTTCATATATTTCTTTTTTTGTTTGCTGCAAGAACTTGCTTCGCAACTTTTTTAGAATCGAATAAACATATACACATTTATTTGGAGCCATGAAGATGTCAAGTAGGTAATTTCATATATAAGTTGGTAAACTGTCGACGGACAGTTCTAGCGTTCAAATGCATACACAATTCTTGGCATGGAAATCGAAGGCATTGCAATAAATGTATTTTATTTGGGTGATGGCCATAAAAAAGGTTTATAAATTTAATATTTTTATGTATTTGTACTTTTCTAATAAAATGTGACTAAAAACTAAATATTTATAATTTCAAGATAATTCTTTCAACAAAATCAGTTATCTAAACACATACTTCCAGATTGCATACTTTTGCTCTGCTCTTTAAAGATTAGAGTCTCGTTTTCTAGTGCATAATTTTCAGCATGTAGCTTTAATAACTGCTGAATATTTCTTTATTAAATATCAATGCATACTTTACTACTTATACAAAAAATGACATGAACTGAGAATTCTAGTTGCCTGAATAGGCATTTTTCCCTTGTGGAAGCATAATAAATATGATTTACTTTGTTACTAAAAATATTCAGTTTATTCTATAAATTTTGCAAATGCGAACTGAGCAAGTTGGCCAACTGTACTTAGAATATCAATTTATAATTTCTTTTATCAACAATACGTTCTTGTAATCGCTTAATTTAGTGCCCAAAACTTTATCACAATAACAATGAGAAACCTTTATACAAAATTCTGTAAAAGTAATTTTACATTGCGCTTTTCCGTCGTGTACTCTCCTCCCACTATCGCATACGCGCCATTTGCAAACTCAGAAAAAGTAGCTAGAAACTATTAAAAGTTTTTTTCATTTTATTCTTATTTTGGCCCTCGAATATGTATCGTACTTTTATTGCCATTCTCTATTATTTGTTGCATGTGCATATTATGCCCCCGAGGCATTGGAATATGGGCAGGGATCCCACCCAGACAACAACAAGCGATGCTTATGAAAAAGTACTTAACGTGCACAAAACTTATGTGCCAAGAGACCTCGTTCATCTCTCCCCTCATCGACCATAACATGCAAAAAGTTACTACGACACACATTTTTTTTTTTACTAGTCTACAATAGTTCTCGGGGGTAGTTTCTCGAAATACTATGTAAAGAAGTATTGGCAAATAACACGTGAATGGCTGGCTAAGTGAATTGCTAACACAATCTACGAGAATTTCCACAATTCGAAGAAAACTTTCCTCAACGCTAACCGCATTTTTCGATGCAAAAGTTTCCCAATGCCCATTTACGTACCTGACGACAACCACTCATTTATCTCATGAGAATCTCTCATCTAGTAATTTGTTAATTTCTTAAATACTAGTATTTTCAAATTGATTCATTAAAAAAGTTGGAATACCACTCAGAATTCGTTCTATTCGTGTTACCGAGCGATCATCGAAGCGAAATACCCACAAAACGAGTGACAATGTCAAACGCAAAGGGCATC